>CABFWO010005297.1:21942-43575 GCA_902155825.1 Timema genevievae
CCCCCCCCCTTCCTCACCTGTTTTTTATGAATAGTAAGTTTTAACATTTAAATCAACATGTTTTTTTATTTGTATTAATGTAGTCTACTAGAGATTAGAAAATATATTTCAAACAAAAAGAGACAGTTTGAATCACACTGTAATTTACTGATTTGTTTATTATTATATTTCATATTTTAAGTAAAACAACATTTCTCACTTTTTTTTACAGAGTTCTCGGCGTACTCCCGACCACTTCAAGTTCCCGGCAGGTAGACACCCTGTTCTCCCAATATTCTTCCTCTGTTTCCTCATTCCTATTCTTAAAACTACTTCTGAATGCCTTATTCTTCTCCTCCATTGCTTCCTTCACCATTTCATTCCACTTCCCCTTATTACTTGTCCTCCCACATACCTCTGCAACTCTCACCAAACTGTTCTTAAACCTTTCACATTCAACCTTAACACTTTGCATCTCATCCTTGGGTGCTAGGCTTCTTGCCTTTTTTAGGTACAAATCTTTCCTCTTCATTTTTTAGTCTGGAGAATGAATGATTATAACTATGGACCTGAGCCGTATCCACATCTGAACATGAGAATAAAACTTGGGACTTTTGGCTTAGCTCGCCAATGTCCTACCACTGTGCTATCCAGGGACTGTACCATGCTCGATTATAATAGAGATACGGCTCATGTTTGTAATTATAATCATTCATCCCCCAATATATACATACTTAAATGTACAGTATTGCTTTCTTTCATCTTGATTAGCTTGGAACGCAAAACAGATATGTAGTATTGGCAGCATGAAGCCCCAACAGAATCGCCGGTGGCTGTGATATCAATTATAGCTCTTAGTAGCCGATGATATTCACATGTCCATCACAGACTCTACATTAAAATATTAGTGAAGAATGACCACAGGATGATCACTGAATAAACCATTGGTAGAGCAGTAGCGTACTAAGTCAAAAAGGTACCAGGTTCAATTCCCGTGTCAAGGAGTCATTTTTTAATTTATTAGATTAATAAAAATAGTTATTAAAATCATTTATGAATAGTGTTGATAGTAGAATTTGGCCTTTATGAAAGCCCTTCAATCCCCTGGTCCAGTTGAGTGCAGCTGTTCACTTGTTACTTTAGCAATATCCGAGAAACATTCATTTCCCTCATTCCCAAGAAAGATTAGACAAGAAAGGATTTTTTGGGTGCACATAGTACACTTTTGCAATGAGGCTTACTTAATACATTTACCCAAAGCTAAAGGGCAACACCATTCAAGACCTTATTTATCTTTCTAATTCTAAATCAGATGGTGATCTTGACAACTTTAAGAAAGACAGACCAGGTAGGACCCTTTTTTTTATTTTGTTCTCTCTTATTTCTTCCCGCTCCCTCCTTTCAGCAGCTTTAACCCAAGCATAGTTGATAGTTTAGTTTTTTGGCAATTCTTTTCACCAAACAGTTATCAATTTACAGTTTAAAGAAAAAAGCCATCTGTGTCAACTTGAAAGCAAGTGTGAGAAAGCCAATGATTAATTTTCCATGAAAAGATAAAGCAATAACTGAATAAAGTTGTAAAAATTACTCTGTTCAGCCCTAAATGTGATGGCTAATGGCAAGTTTTAATATCTAACCAAGGGAAGAGGATGCAACGATATGGTAACATTTTATGAAAATCCACCAAATTATTAATATTTAAAATACAAAATGTAGAGATAAAAACATACTTAGTTCCTTGGCAGCCAGATCAAAGTTCTAAGTGCTAGAAATTATAATAACTCTGTTCCAGAGAGCCCACAATAATATTTACCTTTATCCTCCTGGATGCGTGGGGTTTGAATTCCGGCCACTAAACTTTGCTGACGATTGGTCGAGTTGATAATTTCATCTCTGCGCCTCGCTTGAACTTTCTTAATGCTCTCTAGCCATGTTTCCATTGTAGTGTGTATACGAGAGTTTACAGGTGAGCCCAACAATCTCTCCATCTTGGCAATTAGTGTTATCACCTAAACAATCAAGGAACAAAATTACAATTTCATTCCCACCTCTAGAGTAGGGGTTTATGAGCTCTTCAAGTAGAACAAGCTTCTTAGAAAGTTGCTGAGTTTAATAAATATATAATACTAAAACAAAACTATGTTAATGGAAATTAATTACATAATAGATTTTAAAAATAAACTCTTTATCTCTTTGAAGAAACACACACAAGGGAATGAAAGGAGATTGGTAAAGAATGATGGGACACTTAGATAACAACATGTAAAAGGAACAAATAACTTAAGAAAATCCAAGCAACTATATTTCAGCAGTATTGCCTTGATAAAAAATGCCGAAATATATATAAAAACTGTGTGTTTCAATGTGTTTGTGGATTTTTTTTTTACTACAGAAGACAGAAGAAAAATGTCACATTCTTCCCACATTTTTTCCCTTTCCCGCTTTCTTCAGTCAGTTTTTACTTACTTTATCTAATTCTTGTTTTTATTAATTTTCATTATTGTATAGTAATTTAGCCACTGGGTAGCCTCAGTTTTAAACGACAAGCTAAGTATCTTATGTGTCCTAAGATCATCTACCATGTTTATTTAATGGCATATACATACAATCAACTCTCGATAACTCTTACTAAAGGGGGCGGGTGTCTGTTCAAGCTACAAAAAACTCGGCTTATCGAGGGGAAATAAATATGTGCTAAAGGAATGAAAACTGATACTTTGTTGAAAGTAATATTATACTTAAATGTGATGAGGTCAACAATAAATATCAGATAAGAGACACAAATAACACAGTTAGGTATTGGAATGGGAAAAGTTGAGATTACAATAGGCCTATAGTACTGTACTTGCAAATTATATATATAGTGTACTGTACTGTATGTGTAGAACAATAAAACTGACACTTACTTATTGTGCTCAATGTTTTAGTCAAGAGTATGAATCACACACAATCTTTCAGAAGGCCTATTATTGGAGCACGATGGTGATTGGTGTGCCAAAAGTTGTCAATCTTCTTCCGTGAATATTTTTGATGTTGCTTCCGAACAATAATATATCATGTGCAGTCCTGAAGTTTCTCTAGAATGGTTGTAGTTCAGGGTCTGAAGTCAAATCTATGACACCAATAAGTATGTCAAGAACTTCACGAGCACTTGACAGCTTCCACTTAAACAAGGGCTGTGATTTCTCCTCCTCCTCATTTGATTCTTGTCTGTGGTTACAGGAGACAGAACATTGCAAGAAATCTCTTCTCTGTCTGGATCTGATATCCAGGGTCTCCATCTAACCATTCGCAAATGTCTTCTTCTGTGATCCCAGTTTCACCACCCTTTAACAATGTCTGATGGTAATCAATGACCTCACAACCCTCGAAATTATGCTCCACATCTGTGTCATAAAAATAGTTTATTCCAGCAGTTAAACAAGCGTGAAAGTTCATTCCAAGCAGAGGTCCAGTATAAAATTGCTGACTTGATGCTGTGGATGCGGATGTTCTGCAATGTTCTCTGCCCTTGCGTGTCCTTTTATATGTCCTGAGGTTCCTCCAGTACCACTATCACTTCATCAAGAAACTTCCTTCTATACAATCTCTTGCATGTCAAAATAACTCCCTGATTCATTGTGTGGATAAGTGAGGTAATATTGGGAGGTAATGCCAGGCACTTAATTTTTATATCACTGCTAGCAATCTTCTCAGTTGGATGGGATGAAGCGTTGTCTACAAGTAAAACAGCCTTGACATCACTAGGGGCAATCTTCAGAACCTTAATTTGGAACCATCACACTTCAGGAACAAACTGTTTTTGAAACCAGTCTTTCATGAGTTCTTGTATGAACCATGCATTTTTTTGAGTTAGAAAAATGCAAAGGCAGATCATCCAGCATAGTTTTAAGCACACAAGGCCGGCGTTATTTGCCAGCTATAACCGATTTAAGGCAATAGCTTCCATCTGCATTTTCACACACTAAGGCCGAAGTTTCTCTTTGATAAGCTTTTGTCCAGGTAGTGCCCTGCGTCTTTCAGGTAGTGAACGCCAAAACAACTCGGTCTCATCAGCATTGTATATTTGCACACAAGTTAATCCTTCTTTCTTAATTAAAGTGTCAAGTTGTGTTCTAAATGGCTTAGCACTAGCCAACCATCACTTGCTTTAAACTCAATGTTCATGTGCTTAGCAAGTCTCTTAGATGCCACCTGAAGATCTACACCATGAAATGTGACCTCGCTAGATCGTTGCTGTACATACCATTTATGTACTGCCTTCTCCAATTTTGCGTCACTAGACAACTTCAGTAGTTTTCTATTGGCAACTGTTTTTTCGAGATCACACATCAAAGCAAACATTTTCAACTTATCCCAAAGCAAACATCTTCAAATTATCCTTATTCTTTCTCATACCTGAAATTGTTTGTTCTGCGATGCCAAGTTACTTACACAGAAACACCGGACTCTTTTAACTGTTCAATAAGTTTCAGTTTCTCTGAAACACTTAAAGAAACACACTTTTTCTTATTCGGCAGCATTGTTAGACACAGGTTTGCTTGATTATGGCTTTCTTTCAACTGGTGTGGCGTGTATGGAAGCTTATAGTGTTCAAGCGCAGTGGTGAAATGGGAGGGGTAGTAGTGCTGTGTTGCAAGATTTCCACCAGACCCCCCCCTCCCTCCACATTACACTATTTCTATAACATTTTTAGCCCGCCAGCATGTGACAGACATGTTACTAAAGTTTTATTTTCAGAAAATTTTGCCCGTAGTTTGAGATATTTTGGTCAGAGTTATGGAGAGTTGACTATATATATCTGAATTACCCAAAGTCCGAGATATTGAGGTCTGAGTTTTTATATATATATATATATATATATATATATATAAAAACTCAGACCTCAATATCTATATATATATATATAGATAGATAGAAGTAATAGAAGTAGTGTAAGGCAGGGGGCTGGCGGATATCTTTAAACACAGCGCATTACACTTCTTCTATTACATTTATATATATAACTCAGACCTCAATATCTCAGACTTTATATATATATATGAATTATCTAAGGTTTAATAATATACTAAGTTTAAATATATATATATATATATATATTTAAACTTAATATAAATGGAAAACTGTTAGAACTAGTGAATGATGTTGTGTATTTGGACAGAATGTATTGTAAAAATGGAAAGGTAGGTGGTTAAATCTCAGAAATTAGTTGGATGTATGTGGACTATTGCAAAGAATGAAGTAGTATCGAAAGAGGCAAAGATGGCAGTATATAAAATTATGTTAACGCCAACGTTGTTTTTGGGATGTGAAGCGTGGGTTTGTCAGGAGAAACACTAGAGCATGGTGAATGTGGTTTGAAAGGGAATCCAATAGGCCAATGTGAAATAAGTGCCTTATGGTGGTTTGGGCATGTTGAGAGGATGAGTATGGATCAAGTGACAAAACAAATATATGAAGGTAAAGTGTATGGAATAAAAGGAAGGGGTAGGCCATGTAAGACGTGGCTAAATGTTGCAGATAAATATGTGAAAAATAGAAACATTAAGAGGTTTAAGAATAAAAGAACATTCGTGACTCAGTTTATGGATGTTGTTGAAGCGAAGGAAGTATGCAAGGATAGGGAAGTGTGGAGAAAGTTAGTGAGGACTGATTAAGTACGAATTTGTTTTTTGAGCTATATTCACAGTTTCTTGCCTACCCCGTAAGGGAATGGCGTGATTAGGTATGCATTGTATATTTAAAGTTTATATTTGGAAGAAGGTATAGGAAAGGTGGATAGGAAAATATAAAAGGAATGAACACAATATGGCTTTTACAATGTAAAGAACACAGTTCAAACTTTACATTACTGTCAATGGACAAAGAGTTAATGGCTGATTTTTAGAAAAATATCTATCGTTTCCGCTCATTTCCTTGACCTAGGTTACATTCTATCAGAACTCATCAAGAGAGAATGTGAAACGTGGAACACAACTTCCTAAAATAGGAAACAAAAAATTACAAAACGAAGAGAATGAAATTTGTAAATTAAGATAAGCCACTTAGGTATGAACATGTAGAAGGAATGAACATATACTGTATATAAAGTTTCGTGTCTGTTAAGATGACATAAAAAACAAAATTGTTTGATTCATTTTTACTTAACGTCTTACTTCTTGTCCACGCTATAGACATCTACTAACTTTTTTAATGGGGTAAAGATGAGGAAGGTAGAATTTAGAGTAAAAATAAAAACATATTGGTGGAGTAGAATGAGAAACAATTTAGAAAACAGTAGTTTAAGTACTCCTGGCTGGCACTTAAATCCTTATCCCTCCATCCCCCTCGCCATCAACAACAAAAACCAGTATGGATAAGTTTGGCGTTTAGTCTGTGTGCTCAAAGGTGAGGGTAGTTTGATATTAATCATAGTAATACCAATAAAGTGAGAATGAAGCTAACTCACTCTTGCATGTTCTCGGAGTTGATCTACAATGAGGCGATCGACACGGGACGGGTTGGGCGGGAGCCGAGGTACAGGAATGTTGTTAGCTGAGGAGACCTTCTTGCCGGGGTTATAGCGGGCTAGATCAGCCTCTGTCTTCTTGCGCTCCTTCTCTAGGCTTTTGAACTGGTCATAGCATTCTTCCAGGCGAAGATGAAGTTCACTTGATGGGCCACTACGACTGCACAGACAATTAATTAGTTAAACATTAGTGGTAAAGATGGCTTGAATCCTATAGTTATCAGATTCAAAAACTAAATTTTCTTTTTAATCTTGAATCCTCGAATATTTAAAAATGTACATTTTTATTATAAGTGGAAATATTTCAAATTTAATCTAATAAAAGTTGTGTAAGGCTTGGTTGCACTGATAAATGATATTTTGTTTGCTGTGTCTATTACATCATAAACAAAGAGAAAACTTTTCTTTTAATAAATTGATTATATTAATACAATGTTGTCCTTTTTTGTGATTTTGTTATTCTATAAACTACATAAGTCTGTATAATTCCTTTTACCAATTGCTTAAAATTATTTGAATAAAAGTTCATCATGTTTGTATTTGAGATACTTTTTTGAGATTTTTATGAATCTCAAATTTGAGGATTTGAGTGTCCAATCTCTTATTATTGGCTATTATTATTTTTTTAAGAAAAAAATCACTGACCTAAATAGGTGTACTACTACTGAAATCTCTAGATGGTTCTTTTTAATCTTTAAATCCTTTAGATTTGAAGAATCAAAAAGATAATATTTGAATATAAAAAATATTCTAGATTTTTAATTTTGTTATGTCTAGGAGAAGATTTATGAAAAAGGGATGGAAACAAATAAAAGGGTATGAGCACAATATAACTTTTACAATAAAATTAAGAACACAGTTAACATATTGCATTGCTATCACTGGACAAAGAGGTAATGGCTGCTTTTTTTTTTTAAGAATTGAAAATTAGCACACAATCCCTTAACATAGTTTTTATTCTATCAAAACTCATCAGGAAAGAGTATGAAACATATAACACATCTTTCAAAATGAAAAAACCAAAAAACACAAAAGGGAAAAAAGAGAAAATAATTTTAGACTGATAGGACACATAAATAAGAATAAAAACCATAAAGGTCTAGTAATTGTACCTTTTTTCATGCATAACAAAATTTACTGAAAAAAGTGAAAAGTGGTTTCTTTAAAGAAACAAATTTTGAGTTTGATTTTTTCCATGCACTATTTTAATACTTAATAGTCATTTAGCCTAATATAATTATAGTAAAAGCCTAATCAGAGCCCAGGTCATTACTTAAATGAATGTGACACACTTCGATAGTTTTGTGTGGCACCACGCGGCTATCACAATAGACTAAACTGCCGATAACAGGGAGATCAAGGTTCGATTCTTGATCGGGTGTACCCAGGTTTTTTCCAAAATGGTTTTCCATGCCCCCTCCACACAAATGTGGGTACACTTTCTCTAAATTCCTAAAACCTTGGACGTAAGCACATAAGTGTATAACCTAACTAATAAGCTAAAAAAAAAGTGAATATGAACTCCCAATTTAATAATGGTTTACACTTAGTTATGATCCGTATTTTCTACAGCAACTAAAGAATTAATGTGAACAAAATCATAACCAAAGTAAAAAGAATCATCGCAAAGTGGGTAAGTTAACCTCTTCTGTTTTAAAAGATTCTAGTTTGAGAAAATGTGAATTCAAACCACCCCCTCTGATATCACAACATGATTCTAGCTTAAAAAGCTCCCGGGCAAGTGAGGATTCACCGTTGTTCACTCTTTTTAGGTATAAATGCAATAAGGCTATCTCAATGAAAAGTGACAACCAACACATCCTTGTCCAGTAGCAGCAATGCTAGTGTTTCCCGTATTCCTATTCATTGTAAAATTATATCTTTTTAACTTGTTGTCTTAGGATGATATATTATTTTATGATGTTTTCTATCAATCGTTCGAGTAGTGGTTATAAAATATTGGTGTATGATCTAACATGATTACTCTGTAGTAAGGGTGTGCAAAGATTAAAACCTACACTTGGCAATGAAACAAGTATCAGCTTTGACTTGCCTTCAACAAAAATTAATTCTGGCTTTACTAGTTGCGAAGCTTCACTAATAAAATCAATGACAACTAAAATAGTAAATTTAAGGTCGTTTATTGCTATTATGAGCTGTTATATGCATTACAAATTAATATTCAAATGAAATAAGTCTAAAGTAATTCAACTTTAAGTTGTGATAATAACTTGATTCGTCAGAGTAAAACAAAAGTATACAAGCAGTTGGGCAATAAAACTTTACCAATAAATTAATCTACTCGCATTTGCATAAAAGGAGAGTGGGAAACCATTTTGGAAAAACCACCCTCAGTAAACCTGATCAGGATTCGAACTTTGATCTTGTCACCCACAGGTTAGGCTAAAACAAGTGATGCCTTAAGAGTGAGCATTACAGTTGAAGGGGCAACCCACATTTCACCTGTGTTTAAAATTATTTGTACTTTCTAAACTAACATGTGTGTTTGTGGTTAGTTGTGATTAAGCAGTTTAAATGTATAGCAAAATTTATAAAATAAAAATGTATTATTCATGTTTGTTACATTAAATTCAAAACTTTAAGGTGCGGCAGAAGAGAGCGCGAGCAATTTTACAGTTTTTAATAGAATTTCATTTTTTTGGCCAAAATAAATCAAATATTTCTCCAGTAGCAACAGAGAGTTTAGTTTGATGCACATGCTAATATCACCAGATCTTGAATATCTGTCAAGGGTGTCCTGGAATTTCGTCAAAACCTTTCCTCTTTATTAAAAATGTTTTGACAAAATTCCAGGTCACCCTCGACAGATATTCAAGATCTGTTTATATAAGCATGTGCATAAAACTAAACTCTCTGTTGCTACTGGAAAAATATTTGATTTATTTTTGCCAAAAAATTTCAATTCCATAAAAACTGTAAAAATACTTTCGCTCCCTTCGGCCGCACCTTAATGAATAATGCTTTACTAGTTTCGTAACCACGCCAAAATTGTTTCTGTTTTTTGATACCTACCTATTGTCATTAGTCATCACATTATTTTCAGTATGAATTACATATGGAGAGATTGATATGAATGAATATCAAAAATAAATATTACTCTTTCCTTTCACGGGATGTTAACAAGTAGGTAGAATTACTTTACTCAAGAAAAAGTAAAGAGATTTCAGGTATTTCCGAGAAACTAATAAGCTGTAGCTCATTTCCAAAGTTGCACATCGCCACCCAACTCATTATCTCTCTCTCTTTCTCTTTTCAGTCATTCACAACCCTAAAGGGTTTGAGACCTTTCAAGGCAGAAACTACCTAACCACCAGTTACAAGTTCCCTTTAATTTTGAAGGTCATTTCAAAGTTATTTGCAAGTAAACCTCATTCTTAAGGGTGTTTGGACACTGAGGTGGGTCTAGAAATGCTCACATAAAAATGTACAGACATAGCCACCTATTTGTCAACACAAATCATTTTTGCACAGGAAATAGATTGTTGCATATTTCTTTGAGAGCTAAAAGCTACGATATAATATTACTTATAATACATATTCTATCTATATATAAGAAATCTGGGCTATTTTGCTTTAGTAAAAAGAAAATTATTCCCGTGTATTTTGGTCTTCTTTTGATTAGTTGAATTCAACGCCTGTAGTGAGCAATACTTGACCATTTTATTTCATATTGGATTAGATGATTATTAAAAATGCATACTTTAACTAACTTCACTAACTAATTAAATGTGAATGTGAGGAATGCCAGGCCTCCACCGTGGTTCAGATTCCACGTTAAACTGTAGGTCCTCCATTTCATCTCACAATCACCCTACCATTGCACATTAGCATAAGTGTGTACAACCCGAATGGGTAGTAAGACACAGTGCTAATAATAAACTAATTAAATGTTGGCTGTAAGTCTAATCAAGATTTCAAGAGCTCTTAAAAGTACAAAATAAAGAGAGACTAACCTAGCAAATTGACTTACCGGATAGAACGGAAACCATACATGTGAGGTGGAAACCCGAACATGGCTGGCATATCGTAGAATGGAAACATGTCCGGAGGGCCTGAGCCTGGCCCGGGCAGGAACGGGACTGATTTGAGCAGCTCTGCATACAACTCTGGAGGGCAAGGTGCCCCCTCAGGAGGTGGAGGTGGTGGGAGCATATGTAAAGGAGGGGGAGGAGCTCTGAATTGCAGGGGGTGAATGGAGGGACCAGGTTCTGAGGATCTAGGGCTGTTGAACACAGGAGGCGGGATACACACTTCGTTGTTATTGTTCATAGGAGGTGGGAAGTTACTCCCCGATCGTTCTGAAGGATTATTTGAAGGTACCCGCAGCCCATTTCCACCGTTGTAACCAAAGTTTAAAAGATCAACTTTGTTGTTGCTAGTAGGGAATGACTGGTAGAGAAAAAAATAAAAAAATATAAACACTTCAGAAAATCACTACAAAGGATAATTTACACAGGAGTAAATTAAATTTAGTGTATTGTGTACCACAAAAGTGGGTTTTAACACTGCTAGAAGACTGTACCTGATGCTGAGAGACAGAGTTGCGACTGTTGAGATTCTTGGGGAAGCCAATAGGGGAGTAGACAGGGGAATGTCTTGGAGGTGGTTGTGGGGTTGGTGGTTCCTTGTTCTTGACTTGTTGCTGAATGTTCAACTTGAGCAGGTTGAAATTGAGCTGCTGGTCCAAGCCGTTTAAGCTATTGTCACTTGTAGGTGACACTTCCCGGGGTGATCCGCAACTTGCCAGTTGAAGTAAGTTTCGTGGGAACTGGCAAGTCTGCAAACAAAGAATAGTTTTATCTTAGATATAATTTTATTACTCTTTTGATGAATACTTTATACTGTGTAATCATATTAATAAATCAAATGTCTTTTTTATCTAGGGTTTTCAGCATTCAGCTAATCATTAAAAAAAGTACACTTAACAAATACGTTTAAATTGTGTTTTTTTAAATTAAATTTACAAAGTATTTTTTTACTATCAACATGTTGAGTGCATTGATATAAAGTGTGTAGGGAAGAGACCAGAGGGAAGACCAAGAAAGATATGGGAGAAACAGATAGCAGGAAGGAGGAGAGTGACAGAGAGTGCAGGAGGAAGAATGGTGGAAGGACAGAGGGAGATGGAGGCATTTTACTAAAGAGACCCGGCCAAAGGCTGGAAACAGTTCATGAGGATGTTGAGTGCAAGTATTCCAGTGGCTGATCTGAATAAAGTGATTCATGGATGAGCTAAGAGTTCCAGCTGGAGGTTGCCATCTCCTTTAAGTACATATAGTGCAAAAGAAACTATGATAAGGAATATCAAAAACTTGATTCCTCGATATTTACTGGTATCAAAAGGATTGTTCTTAATATAACAAGCGATACCTCAATTCTTAGCTCACAATTATGAGAAAGTGACATTTCTGGTATTCAAACAAAGCAATCATTAAGTATAATTGGGTTATTATTTTTAATTGTGACAATTATTAGTTCTTTTGCTGCTTCAATTTGGTATCAGTACTCAACATGACCTTGGTGTTCTAGTAAACTTGTGCTAAACAAACATGGTTGTTTAGTTTGTTTGATTTTTCTATGCAAATGCATTACCTTAAGGGAAAAAAATAACATTTTTAATAAGGGGTTGGATGCATGGAAAAAGAGTGAAATTATAAAAGTTAAAGAATTGTAATTGACAATTTTAAAAAATCAATTTATTGTAATTTAGAAAAACATGAATTGTGATATCTCTAAGCTATGCAAAAGTCTCCTCACTTGGAAACAATGCTTGCAAACACGTTGCTCTAGTTTTCGAAAACAATTTGCCAGCATTTTTTCATGTTTCCTTTGTGTTTCCCAAAGAGGAAAGCACATAATTAATGCTAAAAGCATTATTTTTTATACATATCCATCCCCAACCCTTAGTTTGATTTTCTTCCCCAACAAAATTGATCTGTATAGAGGTATATAATACAACTATGCCAGGTTTGAATTAAACCAATTAATGCATCCAAAAGTTGTTGTTAAACATATCAGCTACAAAGAAACAAATGAAAAATCGGGAGTTAAAATGGAGGACTTGGTTCACTCATTAAGTGAAACATACCACATGATTATGTTTTGATTTGTTTTTACACTCTGACAATATTTGCTAGATCGCATATACATGGAGCCTATATACGTGTGCAAGCAAAAATGTACCACATCAAGTTGTTTTTTTCCTGTCACCTAAGTCAAAGGGCCCTTTAATTTTATTTTAGATGTAGATTACAGAATTTGATTAACTTGTATTATTCACCAACAACTTTAGGGGTACAAAGTTGAAGATAAATTATATCTGGGGGTATGTGAACAAAAAAAGTTGAATATCACTGGTTTTTTTTTACTCAACTGAACTAAGAATGGGAAACGTTTCATCATTAAAGTCTAAATGTGAAACAATGTTTAACGGATGCAATCAATGGATTCCCCATGTTCGCAAGCTGTTTCCCTATGTTTGTGAGCAACAGGAAACATTTCGAAAACAATGAGAAACCATGTTTTCAAACAATGTTTCAAAGTGCGTAATAGGCTTTAGAGTGAAAATATTGTTTTTGATATGCAGAAGTAACATACCTTGCTAACATCGTTGGTCGGGGGAAGAGGCATAGAGCCAGGCTTGTCCCGCAGTGGGGAGGGGCTGTATCTGCCCATATTCAGTCCATCATATGAGCCATTGGAGTTAGGCATTAGGCCCATTTCAGGGCAATTTTTGGTCAACATCTGGACATAGTTGTATAGCTGCTGATTGTTAGGCAAACCTTGCCCATACATTACTGTATTAGAGCCTACACAAATAAAATATAATTAAATAAAAGTTTTAAAATGAAATTACTCAACATATTTGCTATACGAAATCTTTGCAACATTTTCAACAGAGTATACTTTAATTCTCTCTCGACTTTCATATCATGTAGTATAAAGTGTACTCATATTATTATAATACATATTCCTTACTCTCCTAGCCACTCCTATTTCTACTCCAGCCTCCTCCATTGCTTTCCATACTTTCTTTCTACCTATCCACACTATTAAAAGCTTTTTCTACATTCATAATTGCCAATATTAGCGCCTTTCCAAACTGATATTTCTTTTCCATCAACTGTCTAATTCCAAATATTAAATCTATCATCAACCACATCTCTTTGAACCCATGTTGTTTCTCTCTATCTTTTCCTCATTCTCCTTTCTAGAATTTTTTTTGTACATTTTCATGCAATGACACATCAGTATTATCCCTCTTCACACTTCTTCCTATCCCCTTTCTTGAATATTGGTAATATAGTGTCCTCTGGCATTCTTCTCCCTCCATACAGCCCTTGCTACTCTATACCATCACTGCTGCTGTTATTTCCACCCTGAGTTTATTCACTCCTGGTGCCTTTCCCTTCCTCATCCCCAAGGTATCATCTACTTCCTTCCAGGTTAGGTCTGCTACTTCTTCCTACATCTCTCCGGCCAATTCCTTTTCTTTTTCTTCTTCCTCCCGTACCAATCCTTCCCCCTCAGGGTTCAACAATCTCTCAGAATATGATTTCCACAACTTCTTTACCTCCTCATTCCTCTCCATTATCCTTCCTTTTTCATCCATCATCCGGACCTCTTTCCTATTTTCCCTCTTCTTATGGCTCACTTGACTATATACTATCTTCTTGATTCCTTCCACATCAGTTTGTAGCACATTTGTCCATTCTTCCATCCATGTTTTTCTACCTTTTCTTATTTTTTCTTCTTTGCATTTCTATTTTTTCTCCCTATATTTATCCTCACACTCTCTTGTTATTTTTGTGAACCATTCTCTAAAGGCTTTGTTCTTAGCATTCACTGCTTCCTTTACCTTTTCGTTCCACCATGGAGTTTCCTTCCATCTTCTCTTTCTGCTCGTTCTTCCACATATCTCCTCTGCGACTCCTACCATGTACTTTTTGAACCTTTGCCACCCCTGTTCTTTTCCTTTTATGTCGTCCTTGGGTAGTGTTTTCTTGGTAATTGTTATTACTTAAGTTATGTTTTACATTTTCTCTTTTGTAAGCAATGTACAATTATTTGTGTGAAGATGACTGCTTTGATAGGAGTTTTACTTTCTAAATGTCCCAAGACCAAAATGGATACAGGAATTTAGGTGAAGAATTTTTTTTTTTATGTTTTCCTTAAATTTCTCGTAAGGTGTTCTATGAATCGATCCAATGCATTAATAAGTTTATGCCAAGCATTGTCGGTTTATTTTCAATAGTATTTTTTATATTATTTTATTAATTCCACGAGAAACATTGCTTTTCCTTAGTTGAAACTAACACTATCCTCTTTTTTATCATTCTAAACATATATTTTTTGTAAAAAAAGAGTAAGCCAATGTAGCTAAATAGAAGATACATAAATATTCTACTTTAATTTGTTAAACAAAAACCTACAGACACATTGTAATAGCTACATTTCAATCTCTACATTTAATTTTGCCAATTAAAAGCTTATCAAATCCAGCACTACGATAAGATTAACAATAAGAACTAACTAATGGAAGATATAGTATTGAAAAAAACAATGCCAAGTTTAACCAACAGTTTAGTTAGACTTTAATAAGAGATGTTATGAGGATATGACATAGTATGATCGTGCCTAAGCATAATAATAGCTTCAAGGTAATATTCAAAATTTTAAGAGAAAAAAAAATTTTCTTTTCAATATTTATGCAGACATTTTCCTGAAAATTCAAATATCCTCAGAATTTAAGAGATTCAAAATACCCCTTCTTAAAAAATATAAATATGGCTTGGGTCTATGTGTGGATAAATAATAGTATTATTATTATAATTATTTATGTATCACATTTTAAAATCTCAATCTTACCGTTATCTGGTGCTATCTTGTTGGCAGACAAGTAGAGGTTAACCTTTTGATCTGAGAATATCCCCGAGTCTGGAGATGAGAAGCCGTTGGTTAGATGAGAGCCAAGGTCCTGACATGACAACTCAGATTTAAGAGCATCCAAATCATTCATTTGATGGTTGTTGAAATCCTGGCAAGCAAGCAGACCAACATTTATTATAACATTACTCACAACTGTGAATAACCCACTTGTTTCATTTAAATGATATTAAAGTAATAAAGATGATAATCAGTTTCCTTTACGGTGGAAATGAAATGAAACGTGAGTTAAGGCCAGTTTTTTTGAAGATTTTATTTTTATAAAAAAAAGTTTTATCAAAATATATAAAATAGTACTTCAGTACATAATTATTTATGTTTAGTTTAAATTTCTACACATACTAATCTATACTGTTCTTGAATATTTGTCAAGCATGACACTGAATTTAATAAGAACTTTTTCACTTTATTTAAAATTATGGTTTGGTTAAGTCCACTATTTTATGAATCCAAATATCAAATTCAAATCTTTTATTTATCTTCGAATATCAAATTCAAATTTTTGAATACTTATGAATATAATAGGAAATAGATATTTAATTTTAGAAAATACAAATAATAAGTTGAATTATTGGCTAATGGCTTGTAGATAAAAATATCAATATATCTCAATAAGGAAAACCTCGTTTTGCTTTACAAGGCAATTGCATTATATTTGGAAGAAGGTATAGGAAAGGTGGATAGAAACATATAAAAGGGACGAACACAGTGTGGCTTTTACAATAAAAAGAAGAACAAAGTTCACAATTTACATTAATACCAATGGACAATCTGTGTGTCCTATCATTCTTTACAATTTTCCATTTTCTCCCTCCTCCCACCCCCTTTTAGGAAGTTGCGTTGCGCGTTTCACACTCCTTCCTGATGAGTTCCGATATAATGAAACCTAGGTCGGGTATTGGGCGGTGAAGATCGATTTTCTTTAAGAGGCAACCATTACCTCTTTGTCCAATGGCAGCGATGTAAAGTGTGAAATGTGTTCTTCCGTTCATTGTAAAAGCCATACTGTGTTCATCCCTTTTATATGTTTCTATCCACCTTTCCTGTATCTTGTATCTTCTTCCAAATATAATGTAAGAAAATACAAATAGTAACTTTTTTACATAAATTACCATTTACATACTGTGGTGTGGGTCAGTTTTTTATTCAAGTCATATATTTTCCACTGCCGCCTTGCTGGGCCTGCCTGTCATAGCTACATATATCTTATAATCTATCTTAATACTAGGACGGGCACAACATCCAGTCCCCGGCTGTTAATTCATTACTGTGTAAGGGTGAACCCACATTTCACTAATGATAAAATTTTCAGACAGGAATCAAACCCGGGACCCTTAGCTCAATAGAGAGACAAGCTACCAACCGAGCTAAGGTGTCGAATACAAAGAGTAACAAAATATTAATATTATTTTATATAATCCATTCATTATAACTTCATAAAGTGTTAATTACTAGTCTGGAGCCTGATTAAGTTCATCCTATAACTATAGTTGGTTCTGAACCAGCAATTAGCAGTATTAGAGTTCTAAAACAAATTTCACTTGAAAATTGAAATAAAAGAATATATATAAGGATTTGAGTCGAATCTGAAATGTTCTTGAATCTCTAATATATTCAGGATTCTAGGGCCAATCCTTATTTAAAATGTTTCCCATAAAATTCCTTTATGTTCATGACATATATTCAAAAAGTGCTTTAAGTACTATGCATAGAAAATTAAACTAAATGTGTCTACTGAAGGGTTGCCACTATTCTCGATTTCATTTCCCTGACTAAAATATAAAACATCCCTGACTTTTCCACAAGCTGCTGGAAGCATAATATTAATACAAATCAATATTACTTATGGTATGTCAATTTAAGATAGTAACTACAAATACCAAAAATAGCCTCCACCTCCTCCAACATGATAGGAATGTGTATCAATATTAGACAATTGCTGCCAATACAGTGTGAGTAGGAAAACCATACTCCAGGCATCCCTATTCTATAGACATACCATCACACACCTTTTGACTAAATGTTTTATTGATTTGTATTATAAAATAATCAATGAGCATAGTACTATAGTATCCATGGTTTTTATTATAATATACTATTAAGAACATATTTATTGCACATTAAATAAATCAATGGAAATAAATTAAGAGACATGACAGATACACAAATAAGTGGAAATGTTAAGAAAAATAAAATTCAATTTTAAGTGAATTTAAGTTGGTTAAGTTGCACTAGATTGGCGTGAAAGAAACAAATATGTAATATAAATATAATATACATGCACAATATTTAAATGATTTTTGTAAAAATATTTGGTAGTGATGATTACAAGTTATGATGCATTTTAACTATGAATATGTTGAAATTGTAACAAACGTCTAAAAATTAGGTACATTTTAAATTATACATTTGAGTCAATTACACTTAAAACTAAGTTGAAAGAATCAAAGGATGATGTGACTATGCATATATTGAGAATTTAATGTATTAATCTTGAGAAACGACAGAAAAATTATTAAATTTGAAAAGTAAAAATTGAATTTATTTCTTAGCTGTTCCTTGATTTCTGGCTGCAAGAGCTGCACAAATATTTTGACGACATGTTTCAATGTACCAGCAGTATCATCCTCAGGTGTGATGAGAAAGAAAGAGCACACCGAATTAAATTTATGGTTAAGCCACAATGCGCCAGCCAATAAATTTAATTTGGTGTGCTCTTTCTTTCTCAACAGACCTGAGGATAATACTGCTGGTGCATTGAAACATGTCGTCAAAATATTTGTGCAGCTCTTGCAGCCAGAAATCAAGGAACAGCTAAGAAATAAATTCAATTTTTACTTTTCAAATTTAATAATTTTTTCTGTCATTTCTCAAGAGTAGTACATTAATATTCAATATATGCATAGTCACATCATCCTTTGATTCTTTCAACTTAGTTTTAAGTGTAATTGACTCTAATGTCTAATTTAAAATGTACCTAATTTTTAGATGTTTGTTACAATTTCAACATATTCATAATTAAAATGTATCATAACTTGTAATTAATATCAACATCTTTTACAAATATCATTTAAATATTGTGCATATATATTATATTTATATTACATACTTGTGTTTCTTTCACGTCAATCTAGTACAACTTGTACAACTTGTCCAACTTAAATTCACTTAAAATTGAATTTTATTTTTCTTAATATTCTTAAACGTTCCTTACTAAGCATTTCAAATGTTTTTCAAAAATAAGTGGAAATAATTATTTACAAACAAAAAACTAATAAACTGGAATACCAAGCATGACAATGCTGGCACAAAATATAAACATTCCCTTCCTTATAAGAATTCAAACGGTTTGCAAAAACATTCATCTACTTTTTGTGATATTCTATAATATTTTCAACTTTCTCCACACTCAATATGTCCTACAGTGAAAATAAACTATGATAGTTATAAATACAAAGAATGTTTTACAAACAAACTATAAAGTTAAGAAACTGTGATAGTGGTACAAAGCATGAAAATGCAAGCACAAAATATTAACATTCTCTTTCTTCCAAGAATTCAAATAGTTTACAAAATAATATTCTGCTTTTTGAGAACTTCAATTTACTTTTCAATTTTCTCTTTAGAAACTTTGGCCTCAAGTCTGATTTTTTTTTTCCTTCTCATCTTCAAGTTTTCGCATGGCTTCACCAACTTTCCTTTTTTCTATTAGCTGTTTTTCTTTCATGGCAACAAATTGTTGTTTGTCTTCTAGATGCTGGACACGTATGAAGATTTCACAAATAGAAGCATTTTTTTTATCTCTATTAATATATTCTATTCTATTCCAAAGTAATGAATAACATCCAACATGTGCCTTTGTGCTAAAGGAGACTATTGACATAAGTTTTCTACTAGAAAAGATTTATTAATAGAAAAAACACCTTCAACTGATGCGTTACCATGTGAAATGATAAGGCACAGTTTAAATCTGTGTCACAGTTCAGCATATTTGTGGTTCTTGTCCAAAACTCCAGAAAAGAAATCATCTAAATTCGTTTCTGGCTCACTAGCAAGAAACTTGCTAAACTCTACTTCCAATGCTTCTTGGCAAAGGAAAAGGTATTAGTTCTTTGCTTTTTCAGCAACAGATTCTGAGATTTTGTTAGCTTCACACAGTGCTTGTAAGACAGCATTAAATCTAGTTTGTCAGTGTTGTGGTGTTGGACAATAATTTGTGGATGAAGTGAGGTTAATCCTTGCACCAATTGTACTTCAATGGGCTCTTCTCTTGCAATTTTTTAACAGATGTTATCACAACTTTCCGACATTCCATTCTGAATTCAAGAATGTATTTCTCAGTTCCCTTTCCATTCTTTAGGTGTTACACTGTACTGAACACAAGTTTAATGTGTTTTAACTGAAGTTGATTTTCACTACAATTAAGATCCAGAGCAACAAGTTTAATACCACAGTCAACAGATTTGACAACATGGCTCATAAGACTTCTTAAAAGGTCATGGAGATCACTGTATCAGATTTGACAACATGGCTCATAAGACTTCTTAAAAGGTCATGGAGATCACTGTATAATTAAGGAATAAGGGGCCTTGCATACTGAAATTTTTGTAGGAATGGTTCTCATTCTCCAACCAAAGTCTTAAAAAAAGAGTTTACATTTGATAAATTTGTCCTCTATGTGCTTAATGACACTTACAGTCGATTTGGCATGAGGCAATTTATAGGTGTGTATGAATTTATGTTATCAACTACAATTAAAGCTTGTTCTAAGCAAGTGACATTTTCAACCCCCTCCGTAACCACAACCAAATCAGCGTTAACACACTTATACTGCCATCTTTGCCTCTTTCGATACTACAACTTTCTTTACAGTAGTCCAAATACATCCAACTACACTCCGAGATGTATTCACTCGTCTGTCAATTTCATCACCTATACATCCATTTTAACAAAACATTTTGCCCAAATACACAAAATCATTTAATTGTTCTAACAGTTTTCCATTTATTCATAAGTATACTTATTTACCGTAGTGACCTGATAATAAGCCGCCTAAAAATATAGGCTACACCCTAAAAGTAAGATTCAATTTTTCATATAAATACCTTTATCGTTTTATTTCGTAAGCTCAAAAATATATAATAATGATTTCTTTGAACTTGAAGGTTTTGTCACATTCAAATTTGATTTTTCAAACTTTTGTGGAATCATGATAGGCAAAGGTTGGTGTACATATCTATAATGATGTGTTTATCAGTATCATAGCAACATAATACCAGGAATTACTGTACTTATTTTTGAGGCTGAGCTTTTAATAACACAAGATGGAAAGATTTAAAATGTGGGTATTAGAAAAAACCTTCTTTTAATCTTTTTTTTTAAAGATAAATTTTAAGATTTTTAATTTACACATTATGAGGTAATAGAAAAGCCCAATATTTGCATCCAAAGTGTAAAGCTTATTTATCTAATAATGTGTAATGATTTACAAAATCGCGTTAATTTATTTTATGCCAAAAATGTGTATAGCTTATAAAGAATTTTTTTAAATGCAGTATGAGAATAATTCTACTATGACAAACTACTACTATAAGAATACACTCAGTCACTGCAAATTTCTAGTAGGTATTGAAATAATTATGTTCAAAAGTTTCTGTGGATCGTATACCTGAATATGGTTCGCCTGATGATGACTACCAAAGTTCTCCATCATGAGAGATGAAATATGAGCGTGTGGGAGTCCTTGGTAAGTCTCTCTAGTGTCTCTATTGTCCAGGGAAGACAACCCCAGAAGATCAAAGTTGGATTGGTCCAAGGCTCCTAGACCCATGTATGAATAGTCACCATTCCCATGATGCTAAGAAAAAGAAATGACAAATTAATTTAACCATTCCTAAAACCTAAGTCTGATAGTTAAGTGACCTGTGGATTTACGGTCTAACAGACTGGATCGCCGATGACAGGGAGGTTGGGGTTAGAATCCCGGTCAGGTGTATTAGCATGGGATGGAAGAGATTTTGAGATGAGGAAATTTTTTTTTTCTTGGGAGGGGTGGGGCACTTAAACTCTAGAGTAAAATTCAAGCATAATTCCTGGTCTTCCCAATCAGTGGGCCACCCCGAGCTATTTTGTTTGTGTGTGTGTGTGTGTGTGTGTGTGTGTGTGTGTGTGTGTGTGTG
>CABFWO010005298.1:0-24548 GCA_902155825.1 Timema genevievae
AGAGATGGTATGAGAGAGAGGGTATGAGAGAGAGGGTATGAGAGAGAGGGTATGAGAGAGAGGGTATGAGAGAGAGGGTATGAGAGAGAGGGTGTGAGGGAGAGGGTATGAGAGAGAGGGTGAGATTGACATGTGAAGAGGATGAAAGAGGGGAGGATTCCAAGGAGGATGCTTGAAATGGTGGTGGCGAACAGGAGGCAAGAGGAAGAGAGAGGATAGCGGGAGTGCGGGTGTGAGGACAGGAGTAAATGGAGAAGCTAGTGTTCAAGACAAACCCTGCCAGTAGCAGGAAAATGTGCATCGTGAGATGATGTTGAATATATATACAATGGAACCTGACTAATTCGAACTTCCGTAATTCGAAATCGTCTTTAATTCAAATTTTTCGCCCGGTTCAGTGAATTGTTAATGTTAAACAATGTTAACAATGTTAAAAATTTGTGGATAGTTTGAATTTTGGTTAGGTAATTCCAACTTTTTGTAAGTTGTAATGTACTGTGCAGTATTGTTTTCCTATTTCTAGTTCGCCATGTTGTTCTATTTTTGGAAACAGGGGCGGCGACAGTGGAACGCAGTCAGTACCCTTCTTCACACCCCTCTCGCTCACCCATACATCTTTGTTTACACATACAATTCTGTACTCTGTTATTCAAGGTCGAACCTCTCGAGTGGTTATGTGAGCTGTTCTTAGTGATTTGGTTGTAGCAATATTCTTGTGACGTGCGAGATTATTTTGTTTTGTTTAGTTTAGATTTGTTTTGTTGTTTAGGTTTTTTAGTATAAGCTGTACAGCAGTCTTTTGTGTGTTTCGTGATGTCATCGTCCAAGCCACAGTCCTATAAATCATTAACTTTGGCCAAAAAAGTAGCGGTGATAAAAGAAGTGGAAAAGGGACTTAAAAAGAAATCAGAAAATGCAAAGGCCTTCGGGATTCCCCCGACACACTTCCAACATTTTTTGAAGAAAAAAAAAAGATCGGTTGCAAACTTAACTGTGTTTCTTTTCAATTTCTTTTAAGAAAATTATTTAATTTTAATTTTTTGGTAATTCGAATTTTTTCCTGGTCCCTTCAAGTTCAAATTATCCAGGTTCCACTGTTCCAATAGATTAGGAACAGAATGAAAAGAGATCCCCCAAAACTGGCTGGGTGAACTTACTATTACAGGAAGTTTGAAAATTTGTTCTATGCAAGTTGAAAATTTTTTTGCCATATGTAATTAAAATCAATTATATATGTGGTTTTAATAATGTCACCAAATGAACAAAATTGGCAGGAAGGCAGCCAAGTATGAACTAAAGATACGGAAAAATTACTATTAAACTATCAAATGAAAAGTAAATATGGTACCTTATCAGGAGTAATAATCAAAGAGGTATTTTAGACTTTAGTAACGACGAAAGACAAATTTGTCAAAGTAATGATTGAAGTTAATAAATAAAATTGATAAAATTAACTTTAAAAAAACTATGAAAAAAAAACTTACGCTATATCATCTTTATGGTTTCCCCAGTTGTGAGCACCACCGCCTTCTCGTTTGTCAACCGGTTTAACACCACTGAAATTAGCATGACTGCTTCAATTATTCATTGAATATAATTTGGAATGTTTAGGCTTAGGACAAAACACTGATGGGGGGAGGGGGGGAATGTATTAAAGTAGCACCAAAATATGTTACAAAAAAATACAACCAAATGCATATGTGAACTCAAAGAACAAGTGAAAGCTTAAAAAAAAATTTATCAAAAATAATATTTATCGACCATTAAACAAAGGCCCTACAACATAGCTATTTTAATAGATATATAGCTTAACAAAACCGTGTATTTTATACTTATGTGCACTGAAATCTAATTTTAGGACATAAATTTTTGCGAGTTTAAAGATGAAATTAGTAAATTTCTGAATAAGTTGATTTGGTCACACAACACATTCAAAGTTTAAGTTTTAAAACAATTTATATCAGCATACTTACCACCAATTTCGTTTTGATTTCATAACTCATTGCACACCCAGCTTTAAAGAAATTATTTTGATTCTACTTTTCATGAATTAAATTTGCCCTTTAATTGGGGCAATTTTTACACATTTCACTGATGTCCGATTTCAAATTTAATAGAAACAAATATAAAATCGCTAAGCATCTAAAAACTACAGTCCAACACCTTAGCTCAATCAGTAGTGTGTCTGTCTACTGAGCTAAGGGTCAAGGGTTCGATTCCAGGCATGACTGAAAAATTTATCATTGTTGAAATGTGGATTTACCCTTTCATAGTGATAAAATAACAGCCAGGGACGAGATGTTGTGCCTGTCCTAGTCGTAAGTGAAGAGTTTAAGGCATATGAAGCTATGACAGGCCTAGTAAGCCGGTAGTGGTAAATATATGGCTCAAATAAAAAACTGGCCCAGGCCACAGGCTGGAAACAGTAATGAACGTAAAAAAAATCTAAGAGCAACAGGACATAAACCCTCATTCATGACTCATCATTCTGTTTCCGGCCTATGGCCGGGTCTGTTTAGTAAAATTCCTTCAGCTTCCTCTATCCTTTGACCATTCTTCCTCCTTTAAACACTTCCAACTTCTACCACTTGCACACTTTGTTATGTGCTACTTCCATCTCTTTCTTGGTCTCCCTAGTGGTATTTTTCCTACATACTTCATCTCCATCATTCTCTTTGGTATTTCATTTTCCATCCTCACTACATGACGATACCATTTCAGTCTTGCTTTCTCTACTATCTCATATACTCCCTGTGCTCCCGCTCTTTACTGAATAACTTCATTCCTTATCCTGTTTCTCCTCGTGACAGCTAGCATGCTCTTCACAAACTTCATTTCCATGGCCTCCACTTCCCTAGTCTCTCTTACATTCAATGTCCATGTTCCTGCTGAGTAACTAACTATGGGTACATAGTACACCTATACAGCACTTCTTTACACTTCCAAGGGCACTTCTCCTCTCAATAACAAGTCTCTTACACACCTATAGAACAACTCCCCCTTCTGCACTATTCTTAATAACTTTTCTACTCCCACCCTTTGACTCAATCACACTACGAAGATAGATTACATTCTGTACCTTTCTCAGTTTTAGTCCATTCGAATTTATAACTTTACCACCTATATTAAATAAAAAAGATTAAATTAACAAAATCAATTTGAAAATCAAATATTAATCAACACCACCAAACACTTAAAACATCGAAATTAAAAATAAAAAGTTGTGGTGGCAACTCTTGTAATAAACTAGACTGCCGATGAACAGGAGATAGGGGTTCAAATCCAGGTTGACTACTGAGGGTGGTTTTCGCTAAATGGCTTTCCACCCTTCTTCCACCATACAAATGTGAGTACACCTCCTACAAATTCAGCCTTCCTTATCTCAGTCTAACTCACTAGCATAATTAGTACATGTGCTTATAACACGTAGTAAGACACGTACTAAAAAAAAACACACAAAAAGCCTTAATGCCACATAATATTCTAGCCCGTCCTTTCATCAAAAAAGAGACCCGACCAGGCCACTGTAAAGATTAGTCTCTCACTCTTGTGAGCTTCCACTCTTATCTCTCTCGTGCTCTCTTCCACTCTCTTTCTTGCGTGTGTTCTCTCTCGCGCTTTCTCTCTACCCCATTTATACCATGCACTTAAACCACTACATGCTGATCAACACAGATCTATTAGCATTTTAGCACAAACATTCTCACTAATTTTAAACAGTTAAATTATTTCAAATTCATCAAGTATAACCGAACACCGCTTTTTCAAGTCTATTTCACTTGGTCTCTTATTTCTTTATGGTTTAATCAACGCCAATTTATTGTTATTAATGGTCTTACAAGCAGTTTTATTGAATCAGACAAAAATTGGTGTTTAGTGGACTGGAACTAATATATTGTAATCTCTTGGACATGAGTCAACCATCAACATTAAGGAGATATAAAGAGATTCATGTCAGATATAAAATGATATGTAAATCAAAATACATGATTTTATTAAAACTTTATGAAATTTATTACATGAAAATTTTATTAACTTGAAAACTCAAATGAACAAAAAATGTTTATACCTTCTAAATTATATAATGCAACAGTTAAAAACCCACCAAAAATTGCTTAACTACATGGTCTGTGTTTACTGTTTTTAATGTAAAATTTAATGCAACAAATTATATATAATTATATCTGTTATATATAGGGCCAGTTTCATAGTCAAACTTAGCATGCCTAAAGTGAGAGTCGATACTAAATACAGGACGACACCTACCTAGACCAAAATGGATATGAAACTGGCCCATTCCATTCAATTTTAGGTAGGTAACGTCTTGTATTTAGTAAAGCGCCGCACTTGAGGCGTACTAAATCTGACTATGAAACTGGCCCATAGATTTAGATGTTATACTCATAGCTATTAAGTAAAAAATAAAAACAATATTTTATAAAAATGAAGTCACAACTATTATCAGTATCTTAAACAATCAATACATAAGAAATAACACCCCCCCCCCCACCCAAAAAAAATTGTAATTTATTGGATCATAAAAAATATAAGAATATTAATTAAAAAGTTAGAAACCCCTTAGCTCAGTTGGTAGTGTGTTTATCTACTGAGCTAAGTAAGGGTCCCAAGTTCAATACCCAGCATGGCCAAAAAACTATTATTGGTGAAATGTGGGTTTCCCCTTTCAGTGATAAATTAACAGCCGGGATTGGATGCTGTGCTTGTCCTAGTCTTAAGATAGATTACAAGGTATATGATGCTATGACAGGCCTAGCAGCCGGGATTGGATGCTGTGCTTGTCCTAGTCTTAAGATAGATTACAAGGTATATGATGCTATGACAGGCCTAGCAGCCTGGTAGTGGAAAATATATGACTTGAATAGAAGACTGATCCAGGTCACAGGATGGAAACAATGATGGATGTTAAGTAAAGTCAGATAATAGTGTGTTATGGAATGAAAATAGTTGAAAATGTTTAAAGAAAAAATGAGGAATTAAAATATTAGATACAGTAACAAAAACAACACTTTTAAAAACATGAATAAAATTAGAATATTTGAATTTTGAAAATTTTAAAAATAAAGTTTTAGGCTTCGTAGCTTGGATTTTTTGTTATAATCCATATAGAAAATATATGAAGCAATAAAAATAGTATGAGAGAAATCATTGAAACAAAGACATTCGATTTAAGTATGAAAAATATGTAAAAACAAATTAGAAATGTATAATATACAGTACGCATTTGAAGACAACCACAGAGTAGGCTTTCAACAATTGTAAATACGCTTTGTTATATGTAATTTAAAAAAATTTAAATACCTTCTGTTGACCTGCAAGTTATTTGACTTTAGACAAGCATCATGCAGTAACGTAACACTTGTCAATCCAAGACCAAACATTTTCCTGATGATAGTTATTATACTGAAAAGCCGCGAGTCTACCAGGTGGTCCTTAAAAAAACACCTTATCTACAAAAAAAAGCAACAGACTGAAATCATCACAGATAAGACATTTAAGTTGAATAAAAATACTTAATTCTACTATATTGTACATTTACACCTTGTTTTTCAAATATTTCATAATGATTCAATCATTATATAATACTTCAATTTTATGTCTCATAAAAATATTTAAATTATTTCTTAAATAAAAATTTCTTTACTATTTTCATTGCTTCGTGTGTTTTATATGATAAAAATTAATAATTTAAAACAACCAAGTATAAACCATTTTTAAGTTTAATTTTTAAACTTCATATACCTACTCATGTAGTGTTTCTAATATTTAATTTCTTAGGTATTTTATTTAACATTTTTAATCCATATATAACACATTTATCAATCCTTACAATACTGTATGACTATTTAATGTACTCATATTTTTTGATCCAGTAAATTAATAATCTATTTCACGGTTTTATCTTATATAACACTCCTTATGTACAATCTTTTTAAAATGTTTTTAACATGCAAAAAGTAAAAATAATCATTTATTTAGAAAAGAAACTTACGTTTTATCAGATCCAGATTGCCGATCATATTCCCGTTTTCCCCTGTTATCATATGTGCCCCTTCCTCCTCCCCTGGTTCCACGACCTCTGCCCAAGACACGATTGGCACCTCGGCCACGACCGCGACTATCTCCAAAATCCGGTCTTGAGCCATCCCCTTTCTCTCGAACCTCCCGGTCCCTCTGCTCCCGTCCTTCCCTAAAATGTTATATTATTAAAAAGTAATGCCAGAAATATCAAACTACTAAAAATACTCAAAAAATGCAGTCACATATATTTTCAGGGTATTAAAATTGCATTACTTTAGCCTTGAAGAAACCAATAAGGCCTGCAACTATTTTTTATACAAGATGCCCGGTGTTTTTCCAGACAATTTATATAGTAGCATAGAGAAATTAAATTTGATCTTTTATAAAAATGACCAGTGTGAGGTAATGATTTGAACTTAGCTAAATAAATTAGATGTAGAAGTGTATGCAGTTATTAGTTAAATTTTCCTTCCATGCAAAGACCAAATAATTAACGCTTGTAGTTAAATGTTCCAAATTCAAAAATATTATTTTATATTCTATTTTACTTTTTTATTCTTTAGTGTGAAATTTCCAAAGTTTATTCAACAACAAATGTCCTATGTTTTCCAGGTGCATGGAAACCCTGTAAAGTAAACTATCAATTAATGATACTGTTACACTTGAATTTAATTTTATAGCTTGGAAAAAAATATTTTTGTACTATAGAACTTGGCACTTTTTTATATAGATGTTTATGGTGGGATTGCTCTAACAATGAATGAAACAGCTTGAATTATAATTATTAATATAGTCTAAGGCCAAGCCATTAACCCTTTTGCACTCAGCATATTTTCACGATTCCAGTGTAAGACACTCTGGCCAATTCTTACATATTTACATGTGTATTTTTGAATTCCCACCATAAACAACTATTCAACATATATACAAGAAAAAATTCACACTTATGCTCTAAACATATTAGAATTAGAAAAAGAATATGTCATCCATCACTATACAATAGATGAATTTTAAAAAATATTGAAATTTGGAAGTTTTAATTAAAATTTAAAATTTAGAGGCGAAAAAATCAATTTAATTTTTTTCCTTTTGTTTTCATCACATCTCCTGAAAGAAAGATCATTTATTTCTATAAATAAGTTTGGTTTCTGTAGTGTTGTTAGTTTCTTAACTACATCAATTTTAGTAAAATTGTGTATAGGCCTAAAAACTTTTGGAGTTAGCACCTGTGTTTTGGAAAACTCTCCCTGCAACAAATTAATAAATAGGCCAAAATAATAAATAAATCAGAGTCACTTTCATGTGTCAATTTAATATCATTATCCATAGTAATTATCTAAATAATCTAAAATATCAGTCATCTAACTTAAAACTTGTATCCGCCATTGCCTAGTTATAAAAAAAATTGTACTAACACCCTGGTCTTTATAACATATAATAAAAACTATTATAAAGAAAATAAGAATAAAACAATTAAAAATATATATAAACTTTTGTAAGAAAACCAAATAGTAACTACAAACACTCGAATCAAAATAAAATAAAGAAGAATGCAATCAAAATAAAATAAAGAAAAATACAGGAGTCCAAAACATATTCACTCTATGGTGTAAGCAACTGGAAATAACAAAATCCATTTGTGCACCAAAAAAAAACTTTTTGTTGACATTACAGTGCTTTCTGATGAGGAAAATATGAACTAAAGCTTAATAATATTTAGGATAAAGGCTTATGGTGCCATCTATTAACACTTATTATAATAACAAACAATTTTTAGCTGGTGCCGATGGATCGGCTGCAAGTGCGTTTTAGCTATTACTTGGCGCGCCGATGGATCGGTGCGCTGGGCGTTTAATGGTGAGTGTATGTGAAACTCCAAAATTTCTAATTTGAATCCGAAACTTACTAAGACACAATTTCGATGTTCTAAATCTTTTTTTATCCGAGATATCTAACATGCCCTTTCTAAGCTTACTGAAAATGCCAACACACTTATTATAAATTAACTTAAATCTAGAACAGATACAACATCCAGACCCCTGGCCTTTAATTCATCAATGTGAAAGGTTAAACCCATATTTCACCTATGATAAATCTATCGGCTATGCCGGGAATCAAACCTGAGAATATTAGCTTAATAGGAAGGACTTCCAACTCAGCTATAGTTTCAGATATTCTTAATCTTCATATTCAAACTATTCAAAGTGAATTTGGTGGAATCTAATTCAAAATTCAAATCTTAAAAGTAAAACTTTAGAATAATAAGCTATGTATGAAAACTAATGTTGATCCACTATTAAGATTTAATAAAAAATTTTATCCAAACATTTTTTTTCAAGTCATTTGGCTAATATTTACAATTTATTTTAACAAAGAATAAAAATAATCTAGTCCGACATTAGATTTGAGGTTTATGTGAAAATAAATCTGTTATAAAATATTTGAATAATTCGAAACATTTTCATAGTAAGATATTCAATAAAGTTTATTTATATCAAAAATTTTCTTAGGTACTATATTTGATTTAAAATTAATTCAGCTTAATAAAATTCACTTGATATGGTGATATTCTTGGATTTACACAGGCTTACAAGTCTTATTATATCAGAGGTATAAGAAAAGACTATCAAGTAAAATATGGCATGAAAATTTTGGTCTATAAATAAAAACTTTTTTTTACTAGGGCAAGGACAAAGACAATGTCTACACTAGATCCTCAGCCTCACAGAGGTCTTGGTGCGCTCCTTGAGCCAGGTTGAGTTAATCAACATTGGGGTTCACCAGTGTCAATACCCACTGACAAAAAGCACTTCCAAATGTACAAGTTGTTAAATGACTCAGTTTTAACATGTTTTTTTTCCAAGCAAATATTGTAGTACTAGACACAAATTAAATCCAACCAAACTGAATAGTGTCAAACTTCTTTATGAAGAAATCAAGGATTCATAATAAATTTTTGATCAAAATTCATATTAAACATGTGTCTCAAATAGCTTGTTAATGTTCATTTGACTCACCGTCCAAACTCACTCTGGATAGCGGGCTGCCGGTCTTCACGGTTACGTTTGTTATTGAAATCTTCACGAGATTCACTGCCAGCAAATTTCACACTTTTATCTGTACGCTCCTGAACAGTACGAGCCAGAGGTTTACTCTTCACCAAAGTTTCTATAAACAAAAATACTAAGTTTGGCTATATCTCAACACTAATTGTATTTTGTGATGTGATTTGTTGATCTTAACCCTTTTGCTGTGTATTTAATTTTTACTTCTATGCCAATTAAGATGCTAATTATAAGTCAAAAATTCAAAATCTGAAAATTTGAGTGATGATCATGATTAGGATCAAATAATGTGATTTTCAACTAGTATTGCATTTTAAAAATGAAATTTATCACCATTTTGACTATAAATCGCATAATAATATATATTTTATATCAATAAAATTTTATGTCACATTTTACCCAAATGAAATGTTATTCTGCTATCAGAACCATTCTTTATTTTACTAGCAGCCCACAATAGTGTCAAACCAATCGCTAAATGAGGATTTTACAGGCCTAATACTGGCCTAATATAGGCCTTATGTAATAAAAAGAAAACTTAACATTAGGTTACATCAACACAACTTGAACAATTTTGTGCTACAATTATGCTTTCCTCAGTGTAGTCTATAAGATCATGTATCTGTGTTAGGCATGGTTTCAAAATAGGAATTGGATAAAGAACAAAAATAAAATATCTATTAAAATATCTTAATATATATATATATATATATATATATATATATATAAAATTCTTCTGTACGTGTGTATGTCACTGAACTCCTCCTAAACGGCTGGACCGATTTTGATGAAATTTTTTGTGTGTGTTTTAGTGGGTCCGTGGATGGTTTAGATTTACAATTGGACCCGGTAGGTAGCGCTGCAATCGGGTTCTAGGATTTGATTTAATTTTTTAGGGATTTTTTTTTATTTTTAGATATCAGAACATGTAACCTCAAAATTTCACTCCCTCCCCCACCACCATCCCCCAATATTTATAATAATGAATATAATATTAATAATTGACCGTTAAAAAAATCATAAGTTCATCAATAATTGACACGTTAAAACCTTCAGAAAGTTCATAAATAATTGAACTTCTGAGAATAATTCATATTTATGTTTGTTTTTCAATACAGCTGATATTTGTGGAGTTGTGGGCGAAATGTCAAAAATGAAAAGAGGTTTTATTTTGTATGTATTGACAAACACTGAATTTGTAATATTTGTGTAGCTCACTAACTGGAGTTCATTGTGAATTTGTAATTGTGATGATCACATAGTATTTGTTTTATCAATGAAATCAATTATGCCACCCAAACGAAAAGCCAACGTTCGGGCAGGACAACGTCTGTCGGGTCCGCTAGTATAAAATAAATTTTAAAACTCAATGAATTAACCAAATGTAACATTTATTACCCTTTACATGCCACGAATTCATCAATCATAAATTAAATGTTACTAACACAGTAGAATAACCGGGTAAATATAACAAATACTACAATAATAAATCCCCCAACAATGTTTTCTGCCACATAAATATTGCACGTGTGCTACAAGTATTGAAATGTGGAAGTATACAAGAGCTACTATTGTTATGATTTAGCAGCTGGCAATTGAGTTCTCAAAACTAGCACCAGATGTCAGAGTCGCAAGGGCATGCTAGTATGAAAAATTCAGCGTTCTAACACTCTTGTGGCTATTTTCGACTGTTGCAGCAAAGGTAGATAAAGTTTATACATCGTGGGGTAAAGTCGATTTCCGCAGTCAATGGCTATAATGCTGAGATAGGATATATCTGATTAACGCAACAAAAGGATTAGAATTAAAGCCCCATCTATAAAATTCATAACAATAAGGTTAATAGTCCGTTTTGAGAGATGACTTCAGAGTAACAGAATGATACGTTCAGAGTTTTGTTTCTAAGTCCACAGCACCCTGTAGAAGTTGGTCACCTGTAACCTTTCTTAAGGAGTGTCATTATGAATGACTATATAGAGCCAAATAAATCAGTATACTAGACATGAAAGAATCAATGATAGTAAAGGAAAAAGTTGCTATCTTCTAAATGCATATTTTCATTATTGACTTGCAATTTACAGAAAACTTCAATGAATTCAGGCTAGCCCTTTCTCTAAAACCACTAAAAATATACTCAATGTGTCAGGCCACAATCGAGCCATACTGACAGAGCGGCCGCAGTCTGTTGGCAAAGATGGTGCCAACTTACACAGATAGAGGATATCATGTGGTGAGCACAACGAACCCTCCAGCCATTAATCTCTGTTTCTAAACAAAATATACGCTTAGGAAAAAGGTTAATTTATTTATAAACTGACTGAAATTGTTTTATTTCAATGAATTTGATTGGACAAAGTATTTTATTTCCCATTGTTTGGCATCATGTGACTAAGGAAACTAAGGGTTTACACAAAAGAGAGAACAAAAGGACTATAAGGATACGGAACTTGGAGTAGGTAGATAAAGCTTAAGAATTTATTTAGGTCATGACTTTAGTTTTAGTATTTATTTAAGAACGTTTAGCCCAATTTTAAATGATTAAAACAGGATGGGAGGGAACTCAATTTTCAACATTTGATTTTAAAAAAATCAAACAAAACTACGGTAGTGCTTCAGCAGATACATTCATATTAATTTTCTACATTTAATAATATCAACCGTTATTGAATGTGTCATGGGCATACTGGAATCTGATAACTTTTTCAATTCATTTAAAACGTTTATCATCAAATGCCAATTTGATGGTGACAAACATTCATGAACTGTTATTTTTACGTGTAGAAAATAAACCAAACATATTTAGTAAGCCTAACCTAGGGACGACTAATAAAAACACCTGTGCACGTATTTGGTTAACATAAAAGTTGAAGTTTACTGTTGTTGTCACTATGTCATGGGTAAATTGTTGAACTAATAACTAAGAGTATTAAAAATGTGTTGGTTTGAATTGCCATAAAAGAAATGTTTCTAAATTGATTATATTTTAAGAGAATGCTTTGCTATGTTATATAGAGATCCAAATGAACTACTGTTAGTTTGATTGTATTCATATATGTAAAAAATGTAAGAATGATTAAAAATTAATTACATTTGTGGAACATATGTTTGTATGTAATATAGGCTATAAGAATAATAGGTGAAATAGAATTAAAGCAAGATACACGAGTCAAGTCAAGATATTCAATATGTGAACATCTTTATATTTTGTCTTAATCTGTAAAGTTGTAAATAAGAAATAAATTCAACTATGTTTACTGTCACCGTATCTCCCTACCTGTCCGGGGTATATGCATTATGCCAGTGTTTTAGGGATGAAGAAGCTTAAATTTAGAGGAAGCGTACATGAATTTAAGTAAAGGTCGAGCGGAAATCATTTAGGAAAAAACACCCTTAATGCACCCGACTGGGAATCTAACCTCGATTTCCTTGTCATCGGCAATCCAGTATATTGCGAGATCGACACCTAAGTCCATTCGACCCCAGAAGCGGGTAAACTCCATGTTGTATTTTTGCTGGTCTTTGTGGCCAAGGTTCCTTTATAAATTAAGGTCATTCGACATTAAGAATCACTAAAATTTTTTGAGTTTATAACATTTTAGCAGGGAATTTAACATAGGTGGGGGTAGCGGAGTTATCTTTGAAAATATATATCAAGTAGCAATGTCTCAGCCCATTCCAGAAACCTTGACCTGGTAAGGAAGCCAGCGTCCGCTTTATCTGGGTGTGTCATTAGTTGGGATTATCGGACCCTCTACATCTGCCTGGAATATTATGTTCTGCAAGTCGGTGTTGTCTTTACAATCGGTATAGTCAAAACAAGAAATTCATGAAATAGACACTTAAACTCTATATTTGCAATGATCCATTCGGACACATAAATAACGAGTAGGCCAAGAGTTATGTTAAAAAAATTAATTCTAAATACATTGTTCAAAACAAAATTAAATGAAATCAAATTATTGGGGTATAAATAGTAAATAATTGATATATAATTAATAATTATGTAATTTTACCAGTTTTAAACTACTTATACATTACCTTTTTTTTAAACATACTATAAATATTTCATTATATACTCCTCATATGAATGTCTAGCTATGATAAATTTCAGCCTCATACATTAATTACTTTACTTTAACAAAAGCATAAAATAGCATCTTTGACCTCTAATAAATCATGAACTGTAATAATTTGAAATCATATAGAATGACCTTGATCTGTGTTGGGCTGTCTGCAGGAAAATAGAGTATGTTTTTAAGACATGTTGGTCAAAGAAAGAAAAGTGCCATAAACAAGAAAAATATCTAAATGAACTTGAATTGTGTCTAATCGATGGGTAATTCCATGGCATGTCGAGAAGAGACAATACCAATTATTTTTAAAGTAGGGTGTTATTAAAATATTTAATGCCGGGATCACGATCAACTTAACGTTAACTTAACATAACGTTCACTTAAAGTTAACTTAACGTATGTGTGATAACGATTCACGTAACTTAACCTAACATCTTCATTCTCGAGTATGATCTGTGATTTGTACCATTTATAAAGTGATGATCTGTGAATGTTTACAGTTTTCTATCGATGTAATAAATATATATTAATAAACTTTTTTGATAAATTTAGCTTTCCTATTTTAGTTTAATTATTTTGTTTCAATGTCTGATCACTATAACTTATGCTAAAGAGTAAACATTGATCTTAAAACCAACAAATGAACTACTAAAGAGCCCTGTTGACGTCACTCGCATAATGATTGGCTGGCTAGATCACGTGATACCCTTTAAGTAATGTTCACTTAAAGTAAAAGACCTCCCAGGACATCTCTTACGTTAAGTTAACTGTAAGTCAACATTACGTTAACTGCATCGTGGTCACTTCCATTTAAACACACGAGGAGGTCCTTTACGTTAAGTTACGTTAACTTAACTTTAAGTTAACGTTAAGTTGAACATTATCCCGGTCTAAAGGTGTTAAGGAATCAAATATTAAGGTGTCGGATGATATTCTTACTCAACAACACTAGGCTATCAAATAGACACCAAGGTGAAAATATCACAATGTATCATGCTGTTTGAATACTTCGCAAGCATCCTCACCTAGCCTCCATGAAGGTTGCTTCACTAGAGTATAAGTCATTTAAACCAATCAGAAGTGTCACTCAGGGTAGTCAAAAGTCAGAATTATCATTCAGGATAAACAATTAAACCAGTCAGAATTAATGTCAAAACAGGATAAACAATTAAACCAGTGAGAATTATTGTCACTCAGGATAAACAATTAAACCAGTGAGAATTATTGTCACTCAGGATAAACAATTAAACCAGTGAAAATTATTGTCACTCAGAATAAACAATTAAACCAGTGAGAATTATTGTCACTCAAGATAAACAATTAAACCTGTGAGAATTATTGTCACTCAGGATAAACAATTAAACCAGTCAGAATTATTGTGACTCAAGATAAAAAATTAAACCAGTCAGAATTATTGTCAATCAGGACAAACAATTAAACCAGTCAGAATTATTGTCAATCAGGACAAACAATTAAACCAGTCAGAAATGTCACTCAAGATGTTTTAAGTCCTTGCAGCCTAGGATAAAATCTTGTTTTCTTATGCACCATAGGGAAAGTGTTTGACTGTCCAGAGCCACTTGGAAGCCAAGTATAGGCTAACAGAAAATAGCAGTGACCTCAATTTAAAGGGTGGAAGTCATTTTTTCAATGTGTGTATTCTCTTACAAAGGTAATGATGCATCCCTTAGAGTGCACTTAACTAAAGGGAGGAAATAATTTGAACTTTATTGAAAATTTACATAAATGCGTTTCTTTTATAAAATGAATGTATATTGTGAGGAAATTGAATAAAATAGATGAAAACTGTTAAATAAAAATTGTTTGCTGTGTTCTTTGTTCTTATACATAGTTATGTTAATTGGATATAATTTATTTGTGAAATGTGAAAAATCCTTTTATAAGAAAATGTATTTTTAGTTTAAAGTGTGGTAAAATTAAAATTTTAGTTTATTAACAAAAAATTATCAATTGGGGAAAATACCACATTTTCTATAATATGTGCTTTGGGGTAAATTTGTAAATATGTTAACCCTTTTAGTGTCACGCCTATTCCAAAATTCGCGCGCAAAGAGTGCCAGAGGCCTGTTAGGTTTTGGTACAAAGGATGCCACAGCTATTTCCTCATTTTTGTAAGGGTTTGCAAGAAAATTCACCAAACTTTTATTTATGAAGTGATTATTTTGATTTTTCTATCATTTTAATAAGTATGTACTGTTCTTTAATAATAATAATAAATTAATGCAATTTAATTAAAATTATATAATTTCTAAATTTTAAATTTATTTTTCACAATTTTTTTTTTGTCAAAACTAATGCTAATTAACATATTTTAAAAGATATTATTCATACATTTCACTATTATTTTGTTGTAGTGCATTTAGTTTTATACAAGAAAATTAAGTTTTAAATACATATGATTATAAATAGTAGTTACAGAAATTTTTATTTGATATCCTACATTAGATGTTTTTGAGCTGTTATTGCTTACCTTACAGCAAGATTTATTATATTGCTTACCTCATGAATATATATTTAGGCCTACACATAATGAATGCGTTTTTCAGAAAAACCTTTTTGTAACGAATAATTTCATATTAAAAAAAAAATAATATACAGATTTATAAAGTCATTACACCTATTTACTTACATTGGTAAATAAATCTTTTCATTCACATGACAAAATATGAAAATCTAAATAGTATATTTTACTGAACTCGGAACAATTTAACCTGTATATTTGAAAACTGTTTACAAAACTATTTACATCAGTATGAATGTGAGCCACACTTAAGTTTTTCCATACAGCTCATACGTAAATTTGAGTTTCACTTAGCACATTGAGTATATGGCCGTGTAATTGTAAATGTACTAAACTCCCGGTTCCAATAACAACTATTTATGGTTGATTTTTGTTGCCAGCCTTATATAAAATAGAGGGAAATATTTTCTTTCCAGTAATATATGACACTACTACACTTTCTATCGGATAAAGCGAGAACTAGCTCAAAACTGGAGAGCCAACCTCATCGGCTCTGGCACTTTATTGGTAGTAGGCGGAGCCGATCAGATCAGCCAGTGGCACTAAAAGGGTTAAATACTATTATAGCCCTACATTTGGCGCCGACTTGCATGAAAAGATGTAACTTATGTTGTCCCTTTACATTCCTGTGGCTATTTATAGTGGATAATTCTATCAATCATGATGAACATTTTAAGGTCTACAGAAGTTTTTGCAGATTTTTTTTAGTTTTAATTATTTTACCTACAGATGTATCATCCAACAGTCCATGAGGAAATTGTCAATATTAATGTTGGATATTTGTAAACAATAATTGGGTTGCACAATTAACACTAGAGAGTGCACTTATGGCACCATAAATACACAATGAGACAACTTAAAAAAACTAAAGAAAGTATTTTATTTTAGAATTATATTTGTGTGCTATGAATTATAAACTAGCACGGGGACAAAACCCAATAACTACCTTTTAGGACATCCATTCTTCTAAAACGCCAAACACCATTAAATTGATACTAGTATTACACCAACAAAAATGCGAGGAATCCATTGATATTAAATTCAAGTTTATTACAAAACTTTGTTATGATGAAGAATTCGAAACCAAACTCACCTATAAGTGAGACACAAACATCATTGAATTTTTTTATTGAACAAGTGAAGCTTTGCATATTTTAAAAAGCCAATTAATGTGCAATAATCTTCTGCATCTACGACCATCCACGGTAGGAGAGATGGTAAGTGACCGCTATCAAAAGTTACCAGATCTACTCTCATTTATCTATTCTACAAGACCATTGTTATGTTGAGTTGTCACTTTTGGCAGTCAAAACTTTCATAACAAATGAATTGTTTTAATTATGTTTCTCTTTTAACTGTTTTCACATCTACTAGCTGTCAATTACCACCACTGCTATGGCAAATTAACTCTACCACACTTTTCTCTTTTCCACAACAGACCTATTTCTTGTGAATGGTTAACCACACTTTATTCTCTAAACCAAAACTCTCCTGCACATTCAGCAAATTTACACAAGGCTTCATTAGAACTGAACAAAAACCAAAGTAAAGATCCATATACACACACCAACCGCAAGTTAAATATTAAAATAAAGTAATTATATATATATATATATATTATTTAGCACCGTGTCTTACTACCCGTTCAGGTTATACGCTTAAGTACTAATTACACTAATGGATTAGGAATTGGGAAGGTTGAATTTAGAGGAGGTGAACCCGCATTTGCGTGGAGGGAGAGTGAAAAACCATTTAGGAAAAACCACCCCCAGTTCACCCGACCGAGATTCAAACCTCGATCTCCCCGTCCTCGGCAGTCGAGCTCGACACGACTAGCGCGTTAGCTAACTAAGCCATCAAGGCGGGTTGTTATATATTTTAAGGGTAAATAATGTATAAACATATTATTGGATTCATTTCTGAACAAATTTAAATCTATAGTCATCATTATATTAATTACTCAGCTGAATTGATCTAACATTGGTACAGTTCCATTCGCTAATAAATTAGAATCTCATTAAAGAGTCACAAAATGTACTTGACTTTCAAAGTATAAGATGACATATCAAAAGGAATCATGAATCAAACAAAAAGATGGTCAAGTCGGGTTTTATTTGGACTTTGGTTTTATTGACTTGTTTAATGTTTTAAAAATAAAATACTTTCAAATAAATAAAATTACCATATAGTATCATTCAATTCACAGTTTCCTTGCGAATATAATGAAAGTATTAAATTGTTTTTTTATATTTATTTAGCACCGCGTCTTACTACCTGTTCGGGTTATATGCTAAAGTACTAATTACACTAATGGATTAGGAATTGGGAGGGTTGAATTTAGAGGAGGTGAACCCGCATTTGGGTGGAGGGAGAGTGAAAAACCATTTAGGAAAACCACCCCCAGTTTACCCGACCGAGATTCGAACCTCGATCTCCCCGTCCTCGGCAGTCGGGCTCTACACGAAACAAGTGCGTTAGCCAACTACGCCACCGAGGCGGGTGATTACTAATTCTTTTCAGTTTAGTTTACATGCATTTAGAGCCACCTCTAAGAGCAACTACTTCTATTGTTTAGATCTGCTAGAATTTGAATAGCCTTGTTTGTTTGATCAAGAGCTGATGTAGATTTTAGGGGGATGGGTCTCGTATTTCTAGTCCATATCGCAGGTGTTTCAAATAGTGTGTGGTAGGCAATTTTTGCTGTTATAGCAGTGGTGCTATTTAGCCTCCTGGTAATGTATAGGCTATAGTTAAGCGTTCCACATTTGCTAACAATATGTGATATCTATTTTAAGTTTTTGTACAAGATCACCCCAAGGTAATTTGCTTCCACTGTAGTTTCTAGGTCCAGTATTCACCCAACTTTATCATTTTTGTACCCGAGTATCAATTGTTTTGTTTTTGATACGTTTACAACCAGGTAATTTCTATGGCAGTATTAAATAAACGTTTAGCACAGAAGCGGAATTTATTTTTAAGTATTTGCGCTTCTTTTTCTCCATGTACCTCACGGTGTCATCTGCCTACATCAAGGTAGTGTTATTCTTGTAGATATTCAGGGAGATCATCTGTGTACAAAATGAAAAGTAGCAATCATCCAGCAATGGATGTTGATTTGTAGTGGGTTTGTAGTGTTTGAGATGGTCTAGGAATTTTGATAGTAGCAACTTATTATTTCAATGACCTCTGAGAATGTAAGTATTAGTGAAATGGGGCAGAAGTTGCTTACCAATAGGCAAATTCCTTTCTTATATTTGGGGTAGACTTTTTTCCAGTTTCAGTTAATAAGGAAAAAATCCTTGTCTGAAAGACATAATAAATTAATAATTATGTCAATCAGTGGTGCCATGAGTACTTTGCACCTCTTCAGTAGGGAAGAAGAGACGTTCATTCCGGCAGAGGTTTTTGCTTTTAAAGTCATGATTACTTTGTATAATTCTTGTTCATATGTTGAATCTAGGAATAGATTGACAATCTCTAGATTTTTATGTTCATCATGGGTTGGGGTTAATCTTCATACTTGTGGCTTTTATTTAGGATGTTATTTGTTGTGCTGATAAAACCCAAATTTAAGTATGTGTAAAGTTTATTTCATAATTTAACACTCATCAATGTGCTTGTGACTTATTGTCCGATTTTGATAAATAGTTTCCTGTAGTTTGATGCCGTAAGGTTTTAAGTTTCAAATTATAAGCTTTCTTTATTGTTGACATAGTTTTTATGCTCTTCAGTTCCAGTCGTGTACTATCTTTGAGCTTTCAGAATAGGCCTATGTCTAAGTAATACTGTTTCAAGCGTTAACAACCTATTTTTCATTAAATTCCAGGATTCATAAATATTTAGCACTATTTTCACAAACACAACTCGCAGATTACATTTGAAATGTAAATAATGAGGATGACGTGTAACTTTCCCGTGATCCTGCACTCCGAACGGATGCCATACTATGCTTTGAGATACACTTGTGAAATTGTGCAGTGCACACTAAAATGGTTATGTCATTGTATATATGATTGTACCACCCACCTTTAATTATTACATTGAATAGTTTATTCTATCTATAATTATAAATTTAATTTACTAACATATGAAAGGTTGAGTTAAGCTGGGTTGGGAAAGTGTCATAATATAATGAAAGGTAAAGTAGGGCTGGGTGTGATAAGTATCATAATAATGAATATAAATTGGTAGTGTTGTTTCTATGACATCAATATTATGTTTAACTTCTAGAATTTAGTCATTATGGATACTTGTGATTAAATACATAGAGTTAATCGCTTTAACTTAAATTTACTACAAAGTAAAATTAATTGTGGTTTTTGGTTTTAATGTTGTGTGTCCAAATAGTTCTAGAATGGTCTCTCAGGTGACTTTTTATTTAATTTGATAGTTTGATTCTTTTGGTTCAAATCGATTCCAGGGGTAATGTATGGCTGATACAAATATTTTTGATATTTGAAAAAACAAATGGCCAGGAATGGGTCTGATAAAGAATACTATACCAAAGAAAAATTGGTTAAGCCTCCTGACTGGGTTTGAACCCATAAACATAACCCAAGATCACCTAGGTCAATAGTTAAGTGTTTCCATAGTGGACAATGTCAATAAATAAGTGTTTCAGAAAAAATAACATATTAGTCATGCCAAATATATGAGGTATAAAGCAGATTTTTTTTACTATGGCGAGTACCATTTAGGCTTACCTTCTTTAGGTTTTCCAGACTCCAATGTTTTGACATTCTGTGTGTCCTTAATTCCTTTACGAGATGCTTGAAGAGGTTTCCCTTTGGATTCTGTTTTTCCTTTATTTTCTTTCTCGGAGAGCTTCGTTTTCTTCTTTGCTTCCTTTTCTTGTTCTTGAATTTTCAAAACTTCAAGTGGATCTTCAGCTTCATCAAGAAACAAAGCATACCTATTTGTAACACCTATTCCATAGGTATTTTCCATATTTAAGGTATCCTCAAGATAATGAGGATGTTAACGGATAATTTTGGCTACTTTAAGCCCTTGTTCTCCCTCTACATTCAATATGGCGCATCAACACTGTATTGTATGATCAACCCACGAGGTACACACATAATATAAACAGTGGCGCTGAGAAAGTTAAAAAATTAAAACTTCCCGTATAGCCATGGAGTATGGGCTTAAAATCAAACATAGTGATTAAGGCCTTAGTTAAATTGAATGATTTTAATATAAAAAAAATTGGCCTAGCCTCTTTATTCAACTAGATAAATAATTTAAAAATACTTCCCTTAAAGATTCACTCGAAACACAAAGTACATTATATTCTGATTTTATTATTGTCTTAAAGGTATTAGTGCATCAGAATATTTTTGAAAAAAAAAAAAAAATTATTCCCAACAAAGCTGATTCTAATTGTTTCAATTTTTTTTAAATCAAATTTTGTATTATTTTTATTTCCTTTAAAAGCTGTATTATTAACTGCTGACATTAGATGTATAACATTTTCCTAACTTATTAACTGCAAGTTATTGATTTTATTTTATATTTGACTCAGTGGCGTAGCGTGGGTTGCCAGCGCCTGGGGCAAGGCAAGTATTGCGCCCCCTAATCCGTGGACCTTTGGCACTCCCTGAATCCCTTCCAATTCAGAATTAAACCCCTTGGCCCCTAAGCACATGTAACTTATTGTAGTTTAAGAAGATATTGACTTATTAAAGTAAAATTAATTTAAAGGTAGAATACTTTAATTTATTTAAAATCTCCTAGTTTTAATTTATGCAAATTTTTCAATAACAGTATTGAAATCTACGTTGAAATCTCTCAATTGACAGTATTGCTAGAATACTCCGTCTTTCTTGACTCATTGTAGATCTCATACGTTTTGATTAATTTAAGTTTTGAGAAACTTCTTTCACTACTGGCGGTTGAAACAGTGATAGTTGAAAAGACTCTTAATGTCACAACAAAGTTAGTCAAACTCTCTTGCAGTTTCCACTTGTATATCCACCGAAACAAATCTAAAGCTGTCCAGTTAGCAATCTGCTCATCAGGATTGACTTCCTTATACAATACAATGTGGCGCCGAAGGCGATTTATTTCGGCATTCATAGCTGCAGCGTTCAACTATGTGTACTTATCACACGTGTGCTGAATTTGTTCACTAATAAAAATAATATTTTTCAGCATCTAACAATGTCTGGATTTGCAGGGAAATCGATTGTGAATCGTATTCATCTGTTTTGTACGTGTGGTAATTTCTTCCTTAAGATGATCAATTGTTTCCCATTGTTCTCTGTATGTGTTCATGGTCACAGCTTTGCTCACCAGCCATCTTCTTACGTCTTCCAACTTTTTTATCTGTATGAATGTCATACTTTTGCACATCTGCAGCGCTCTCTCAGTTGCCTTTGATACTAGACAGTCTCGTTTTTCTTGGCAACATAGACAGTCTCGTTTTTCTTGGCAACATAGAGCTAATGCTTTCAACTTAAGAACACATTGATCAAGCGCAAGTTCTTCTTGCTGTAGTTAGATCTGAGAGTCATAGAAATATACATGTGGTCAATCATAACTAATACCAAACTGTCTCCTTAATGTACAAGCATGAAGCGCATGGAATATACATAGATAATCACCTTAGGGGTAGCCTCCATAACCGTCTAAAACCAAGTGTAATTATCCATTAAAACCATTATAACAAGTCAATATATAAGATTAGAGATACCTATGCTACCCTAAAACATGCCCATAAAAGTAATAATAATAATAATATTTAGCACCGCGTCTTACTACCCGTTCGGGTTATACGCTTAAGTACTAATTACGCTAATTGACTAGGATATTGGGAGGGTTGAATTTAGAGGAAGTGAACTCTCATTTGCGTGGAGGGAGAGTGGAAAACCATTTAGGAAAAACCACCCCCAGTTCACCCGACCGAGATTCGAACCTCGATCTCAACGTCCTCGGGGGTCGAGCTCTACACGACTAGCGCGTTAGCCAACTACGCCACCGAGGCGGGTCGCCCATAAAAGGTAGTACATTCTTGATCGTGGGGCTAGCGACCAATGGTAACAAGACAGGACAGAGGTGCGAGAGACAGAGAGGAACATGAAACGTGATGTTGAACCGAACTAGCGTCAGGAAAGAGCTCCACAAAATCAAATTAGTCTACGTATATCTTCTGCCGTGTCTGTATGTTTTTGTTGTTGCACCAGCACATAGTCACTTCGAGTGGTAGACTCGGTTAGATTGTCCGTGGTACATGATCCAGGAACACAGCGAAGTCCTTCAAATGGTAATTCTTTTTCTAGCGTTTATTCCAAATGGTTACAAATATATCCAATTAAATCTTGAAATTTGAAATTTATATGTGGTCATTGAAGAACTGGTGAGGTTACGGCACTAGACATTTCCAAAATTAATATACTAACCCACTTTTCTGTGTGGTAGAAAACTGAAATTCTTTAAACAGATATAAGGATCACTCAAAATAAATATAAAAGTCTGAAAATTTTCGAATGTAATTCTGGGAAATGGAGGGAGAGAAAATATAGTTATGAAATACTTTTAAAATTAGTTACCCAGAACATTATAATTTGGCTAACAGGTAGAGAAAAATTCCAGATAACCAAATGAATCTTAGAATTTAAAATTTATCGGCGTGATTTCGACAAAGAGTTTGGAAGGGAGGTGGTGCCAAAAATGTACAAAACTACAACTAGGTACTTATCAATGTAATATAAATCTAAAATTCGGTAGGGAAGTAAATGAAAATACTACTCCAAATAACTATAAATGTCTGACAATTTTAAAATCTGTCTCCGGTAAATGTAGGAGGTGGGATTTATAAAAAAAGATTTTAGGAATGTTAGACAATTTAAATTGGTAGACAGGTAGAAGTATAATTTCAGATAACCAAACAAGTATAAAAATTTGAAATTTCTAAGTTGTAACTGGAAAGCTGGGGAAAGATAAGTGAGGGGCTTAAAATTTCCAAAATAAAAATAACCAGAAGAATCTCAAAATTTTAAATGGGACTCTAGAATATAGGGGTAAAGATTGGAGGGTGGATAAGGTTATAATATACACATTATCACTTTTAGGTGTAGTAGAATACTTAAAATTTTGTAAGCAGTTAGAAAGACCCCTCCTGAAAACAACATAAAAATAGAAAAAATTGGAGAAATGACTTAGGAAAGAGGGGTCAAAATTTTCAAAAGTAATTAAAAAACTACGTCTTGGTGGTAAATAGCTTAAATTTAGCTAATGGGCTTAGAAACTATTTCAAAATGGAATTCCGGAAGAATTAAAAAAAAACTGTTAGGGAATATCATTGATCTCTATAGTATAACTGGATGGACATACACATGCACATTCCAAGGACAAAAGCGTGACGCTCAAGTGTATCGTCTGCTACACTAAGGGGGGGGGAAAGATTTAACGGTTTCTTTAAATGTTCTTATGCGAAAACATGTCTCTGATGAATAAAAGTGTTATTGTTTGAAAATAGTGAAGTATTATACCATACTTTCCTGAAGAAACATTTACATTAAAGGATATACAATCCAGTTTTACAGGTAATACTGTACAAATACGAATAAAACCTTAGATATTTCAATTTTTATGTAGTTATCATCAATGTTGTTTACAGTCTGCCACGACAACACTTATATTTAAAGTTGGTTATTAGCGTGTATATTGGTTTCAGAAACCATATTTTATTGAAAGTTCGATAAATATAATGAACAAGGTATCTTAAAAATTGATTACATTTGTTTGAATGACAAACTTTGAATAGTTGCCATGCATTCAAACTATCACTTAGGTTATAGGCTTGTGGAAAGTATTATTGTAATAATACCT
>CABFWO010005298.1:28008-50015 GCA_902155825.1 Timema genevievae
ATATATAATATTTTGGTAGGATGAACGGCAATTTAGAACAGAAGTAGAAATTTCCTTCTGGAAGGTCTTTTATCCTAACTAGACACAAATATAGGGTAGGATTCTGGTACGAGATAAAGCCTTAAAAGTAAGCTTCCTTCAAAAATCATCGTACATATTAGGCTACATCAACTTATTTAAAGAAAAAACTAACCTGTTTTGAACTTTTATATATGCTCTTCAAAGCTTTAACTAACATATTTATTTAATTTAACCACTCTCACATTGATGTATCTCATATAATCAATCAAATTAATGAACGATGTCAAAATGCCACATTGCCTTGTATGGGTGAAAGAGAGAAAGAGATATCCGAAAGTTTCCTTCTCTCTTACCCAATGGTATGCAGACGACAGCTCGAAAATTTCAGCCACAGATATCCATCCAGTTATAGTATAGAGATCAATGGGGAATATAGACAGTTAGATTTGCCAGGAATATAAAGGGAACAATCTAAATGACAAAATCACTATTAAATACTTTACCTTTATAAGTAGGGGCTGGTGAAATGATTTTTTTTAATTTCCAAAACTAGAAGAATAGTTAACTACTTACCGTACCGTATTGTTGGGGTGGAATATTGAAATTGGGGTGGCTGGTAAAAGGACCACCCAAACTTCAATGAAGAACATTCTTAGTTGTAAAATTGAAGGACTAAAAAACGGGAAGGGGATCCCCTCAAAATTTCCAAATCTAAAAAAAAATTAATTTTATATTATCTTAACAATATAATTTCAACTAATCTTAACTATCAGTATCTGCTATATATTACTCATTTCAGCCAACTGGTAAGTTCAAATTCCAGCAGCGTGCACTGGGGGTGGTGTCACATCGGCATGATTTTATATACATATTTTAATTTAACTTATAGCTCCTGTCCCATGAGGGGCATTTGTTAATATTTAATTTTTTTTAACCAACTTCTATTATTTTTAACTAATATAACCTAACAAATGAAGACAGTTGAATTCTGTTAAAGTTTAGTCATGTATAAAGTATTAACCTATAGAACTAGCAATATTATACAATTATTTTAATTTGAAAAGCACCATACATAGTTCGCTCGCACAAAAAAAAAATTTTTACACTAAGTGTAACGTATAGCTTAAAATAAACAAAATGATAACTTGCAAACCAATTGTATTATTTCCAAAAGTATCACAATGGTATAAATAGATTAGTTTTAGTAGTGAAAAAAAGTGAGTGGACCAGTAGTAAAGCAGAAGTGTGCTTGGAACTCCTCTTCTGCACCACTCAGGTTATGACGTCACTTCTTGGTCAAATTATCGTACTTGGCATTGATCTTTCTAATAAAACTGGATGGACATACACATACACATTGCCAAGAACAAAATCGTGACGTTTAAGTTTATCGTCTGCTACACGGAGGGGGGACAGATTTAACGGTTTCTTTCAATGTTCTTATGCGAAAACATGTCTCTGATGAATAAAAGTGTTATTGTTTGAAAATAGTGAAGTATTATATCACACTTTCCTGAAGAAACATTTCCATTAAAGGATACAAATTCAGTTTTACAGGTAATACTGTACAAATATGAATAAAATCGTTAACATATTTAAATATGTAGTGGTCATCTATGTTGTTTACAGTCTGTCAAAACTACACTTATATTTAAGGTTGGTCACTTGCTTGTATATTGGTTTCAGAAACCATAGGCTATTATATTGTAAGCTCGATAAATATAATGAATAAAGTATCTTAAAACTTGATTACATATGTTTTAATGACAAACTTTGTGTATAAGTCTAACGTTCAAATAATAATGTAGGTTATAGGCTTATAGGAACTACGGTATCTACTAAATCCTGAATTTAGTAACAATCCCAATCTGTAAGGCTTTATTTCGTACTAGAATACTGTCATATATTTTTTTTGATAGGATAAACTTTGTGTGTAAGTCTAACGTTCAAATAATAATGTAGGTTATAGGCTTATAGGAACTACGCTATCTACTAAATCCTGAATTTAGTAACAATCCCAATCTGTAAGGCTTTATTTCGTACTAGAACACTGTCATATATATTTTTTTGATAGGATAAACTTCAATTTAAAACGGAAGTTAAAATTTCCTTCTGGAAGATATTTTATCCTAACTAAACATAACTATAAGGTAGGATTCTGGTATGAAATAAAGCCTTAAAAGCGAGCTTCCTTAAAAAATCATCATATATTAGGCTAAATCAACTTACTCAAAGGAAAAACTAACCAGTTTCGAACTTTGATATGCTCTTCAAAGCTTTTACTAACATATTTATTTCATTTAACTAATCACACATTGATGTATTTAATATATTCATTCAAATTAATGAACTATGTCAAAATGCCACGTTGCCTTGTATGGGTGTAGGAGAGAAAGAGAAACCCGAAGGTTTCTTTCTCTCTTACACAATGGTATGCAGATTACCGCTCGAAAATTTCAGCCACATATATCCATTTAGTTATATTATAGAGATTAATGGTGCTTAGCAAGCAAATCAATGCCACTACCGTTTCACTCACACTAATGACCCATCAGCTCCGTTCTTGTATACCAGATATACACCTTCAATTATGGTTATTAGACTATAAAATATAAAAGGAGGACCATTTATTGTGAAATCTATTCAAACAAACCAAATTTAAGATATACACTTTTATAAAGAAAGAAAATACTAACGTAAACATTGAAATAATTTTATAGCATAGTGCTGATACCACCTATATAGCCATATGAATCGCCAGCAATATATATACTGTTTTTTCATATACATATATGAGAAAACAGTAATTTAATAATTAAATTATTGTGTTGACGATGTGAACAACTTTTCCAGCATTTAGAGCATGAATTCTCAACCGGTGAATTCTCAACTCTTAAGTGTCGTGAGATCAGCCAGGTGTGCCGCATGATTTTGAGGGTTGGGGGGTTAATGTTAAGAAAATATTTCCACAAAAGAATGAAAATAAAGAAACAGATTAAAAGTTTAGATAAAAACAAAATTGGTATTAATAAATTATAAAAGTATAGGCAAGTAGAATACTAGGAGCTATTATATAGAATAAGACGTTAGATCATATTAAAATACAATAGGAGAAACACTGCACAATCCATAAAGTTGATGTGTATTATAGATTAAAAAAAATTATGTTAGCATCAAAGACTAGAGGAAATATTATATTTTTTTATAATGTTATTGAGAAATAGGTCTACGATTATATTCATGACAGTAATAAATACAGAACAAAAAGAAAAACCAATTTGATTTAGTAAGACAAGTAAGATAAAGTTTAATTAATGCGCGCGCACCCGCGTGTGAGTAATGAGTGTACTCCTTACTGTAGTATCTTTAGAAACCTCATCTAGTCATGCAAATTAAGTAATATTTTAAACGCTACGTTTTTTATAAACCTTTATATTTTTAATAATGAATTGTGCACGGCACAATGTACAATACGCATTATTTACGATTAGTTATGTGTTATGCATTAATATAAACCTAGTCTCAATATAGTAAGCTGGTGCATATTTCTAATCCAAAATTCTCATATAGAATACGTAAAGTGAGTTTTGCATGAGGTTGTAGTTTCTATTTTTATTAAAAATCTCCACATGTGTGTTGTGTTGCTCTTCTTTATATCTAGTTGTCATTAAAGCCGCCATAGCATACTAGTGCCACTGATAACCGATAGGTCATTTTGTCTAGGTTTTATGTATTTTACGTCTTACTCTCATCTTTGCTAATTATGTCATGTGTTGGTGTTTAATTTTTATTGACAGTCATTCAGTCAAGGAACGAGAAAATATTGTTGAGTTTAATTCCGAACATTGAAGAGGATAAACTTGATATTACAATTTTCTAAACTCTTAATTTTACTTTAATTACAAACTACACCATTTTTTCCCCCAAAATGAAGGTGTATGTAGTTGGTGTAGGAATGACAAAGGTAGTAACATTCACTCTCATTTTAGCCATATATAAGTTATATATAATACTTTTCAACTTTATGATGGTATACGAAGACACTGCTATTTATGATATAAATTACTTCAATTTACAAACCATTTGGAAATCCATTTTTTAAAACATTCTTAACAATTTTTGATAATAGGGTTAAAATGTTTTGGGGTTAGTAGCCTCTATATAGAGTATTTAAAAAAAAATCTTATTACAATCTATTTATTATTATACTTAAGAACACCTAGAATCCAATGCTATAATTTATAAAGTTTCAAAAGTTTGTAAAGGTCTAAGCATACAATTAAAATTAAACTCTTCAAAATCACACAGAATGTGAGTGTATGGATGTATTATTTTGATCTATGGTTCATAGGTTTGCTTTTGTAAATATCTATGATATCACCAATGTGTCACTGTGCAAGTCATTATCATTGAACAATTATTTTCTTTAATTGCCAGTGAATGTCATTCTTTTCAGTAAGTTACATACCAAGTTTTTTTTTTTTAAATATCTGACAATCATTATGTTTACAAAACAATAACTGATGAACCAATGGATAGCAATCAAAATAAATTATTTAAACTACATTATTTTGATTAAATTAATGAATCCAAGCCATAAACTCTGACCAGCTGTGTACATCAGGCGTGATAGCAATGTGTCTTTCCAAGTTAAAATAATAGTCATTAGGTGATTCGACAAATTTTTAATTTGGGTAGCTTGTAAAACAATTTGACATCTTGAAAGTGTTTTTCACACACGAGTTGGACAAGCACTGGTTTACACCATGTCATTTTTAGATGACGCTCAGAATTTTTTCCAACAAGATAATTTATTTTAAAGTTTGTCAACAATAAAAGACTAATGTTGTCATTGTAAACAGCTTTTGTGGTCTGGTTAAACAATAAATTCAGTTTGGAATAATGTTTCAAAGGTGATCTACATGTTTTTAAACTCATATTGGTGCATTCCAAGCTTTTTTTGAAGCAATATTGATGACCTTTAGATTGATTGGGGAAAACAAAACACAATATTAAATTATATTTATGATTTACACAGTAGGCCATATGAATATTGATTATAGAGTTCATGTATTTAGGGAAACTGAGGATTTGTGATGTGTAGGCATTATTTTGGGAAAAAAAGGTTCAATACCAGTGCATTAAAATTATTTCTAAATTATATTAAGAATCATAACTTAACACATATGCCGCTATGGATTTTTGTATGTCATTTATTATTGGAGTATTGGATTAGACAATAATTAATTAACTTACAATCGGAAGAAAATACCTCATTAGCACTTAACCACAACCTATTGATTATTACTTCGCATATAACCCAAACACTGTGCTTAAAGAAGGATCAGTTCTTTCTACGTTATCCATTCATGACAACGTTACCTAAAACAACCTAAACTATAGGCCTAAATCTTTATTAAACCTATCTCAAATTAATTTAACCTTTTATTTGTGTGTAAAATAGGAAGCTAGATTTGTTAGATGGGGTTTGTTTTATTATTCATAATATAAATTAATTGTAATCATAAAATTAATTAATTTTTGTTGTTGATGTCGCATCACACAGTGAATCTTCACTATGGAAAGTTTTTTTTAGTAGATGAGTTAAGTAATTATTGTCTAATAGGCCTACCTACATTAAACAAATCATATGCTAGTATTTATTTGTCAAGTGTTTTTAATGTTTTTATTATAATTAGTAATGCTATGGACGTGTTTATCTTGTATTAAAACCCAACTCGAAACCCAAAACTTGCTGATCGTCATGGTTAGTAGTTGTCTCGCTATTTTCAAAATGTTTGCGGTTTAATTATTAGGCCTATTGTCTAACTTTATGGCATTTGTTTTAAGCATTTAGTTTCTTTTATATGCCTACATCGCCTCTAATCCACACTTCATATCTTTAACACAGTGGATGACCTGGTGGTCTAGGGGTAAGGTGGTGAACTTCTGTCCTGGGGTCCGTGGTTCAATCCTCGGTCCCGGCACAGATTTATCTGATTACCAAACCCTTCCTTCACCTCTGACAAGACGTGTATTAATACATCTCACAATCACCCTACCATTACACATTAGCGTAAGTGTGTATAACCCGAACGGGTAGTAAGACGCGGTGATAATAATAATAATTTAACACAGTGCTTTTTGAATAAAAATTGGATCCAATTTACCCTCTTTAGAAACTTTGTATTAAGTTTTTTTGTCTTGTTTTTCTTCCTTTATGGCCTTTTTGATTTTCTACACAATCAAAGTTAGGTAATATAATCTTATTAATAGGCTATATATGTGTAAGAACGTTTGTAATCAAATACTTTTTCCTCCTGCATTGATTGAAAATGCAACTGCTTTATCACCAAAGCTATCTTCTTTTTTCTTTCAAATTTTGGCTCAATCACTTTATTTGGTTCTATCTTCACTATGGCAACACCAGCTTTTAGACCAATGGTATTCAACCTGGGGTGCATGAAGGCATCTTAGAAGGTCTTGTATTAGATAAATATAAATAGATAAATCTTTATATAAATATTGATTATAGAATATGTATAATTTATATTATATACCAACAACTTTAGGGTCGACCCACCTCAGTGGCTGCATGGTCTAACACACTTCTCTCATAGTAGATTAGACTGCCGATGAGGGGGAGATTGAGGTTACAAACCTGGTCGATTATACTGAGGGTGGTTTATCCAAAATGGGGTTTCACGAAAATTTGGGTACACTTCCTCTAAATATAAACCTCCTAATCCCTAAAACTGGTAGCGTAGTTAGTACATCAAGCATATATAACCCGAACGGGTAGTAAGACACTGTGCCAAGTAAAAAACTTTGGGGTACATGGTTAAGGAAATTTATATCTTGGGGTACACAAATGAAAAAGGTTGAATACCACTGGTTTAGGGCACTATTGTAGGCCCACTATTGGTTCTAAGTAAGAACTGAAACATTATGTCACCAAAAGCACACACATTATGATTGTGTTAGGATGCTATCAACATGTTGTTAAAATGATAGTTGCATGATTCTTGACCACACAATTGGTTAGTCAACGTTTGCTTGTAGTTTGAGAAACCTGGCAGACAAAATGACTCGGACTACCCAGAGATGGCAAAGGAAGCAGTTTTGAAAGCCCTACATGATGCTAAGTTGCAGCATACTGATATAAAGCAGGCGTGTGTAGGTTATGTTTACGGTATGTAATTTAATGCTTCAAATACACTAAGAAAAATCTAATAACTCACAGTTATAGCATCTTTTTCAAACTAAATATTTACAAGAAAATGTTCATCTCGTCCGCTTGTATGATATATAAATATTAAACCATAAAATATATGGGTTGTTTAATATTTTATTTATACCTTGTTATAATCAATGATAAGATAAGGTCTAATAAAAATACCAACACGCTAATTGTGTCATAATTAAGTAAGCAAATATTGATATTCTCTAGGATTTAGTTAGTACTAATTTTGCGTGGCATTAACTGTCATGCAACCACTTTGGTGGGCGCGTGGTCTTAACGCGCTACTCTCATGTTAGACTAGACTGCCAAAGATGAGATCGAGGTTTGAAACTCGATTGAGTGTACTGAGGGTGGTTTTTCCAAAATGGTTTTCCACTCTCTCTACGCAAATGTGGGTACACATCATATAAATATAACCTTACTAATCCTTAAAAAAATTATTATTATTATTATTATTATTATTATTAGCACCGCGTCTTACTACCCGTTTGGGTTATACGCACTTACGCTAATGTGTAATGGTAGGGTGATTGTGAGATGAAATGGAGGACCTACAGTTTAACATGGGATCCGAACCACGGTGGAGGCCTGGAATTCCACACATTCACAAGTTGTGATTAATACACGTCTTGTCAGAGGTGAAGGAAGGGTTTGGTAATCAGATAAATCTGTGCCGGGACCGAGGATTGAACCCCGGACCCCTAGCACAGAAGTCCGACACCTTACCCCTAGACCACCAGGTCACCCAAAAAATTATTAGTACATAAGCATATAACTTGGAACTAGTAGTAAGACCCGGTGCTAAAAATAACTGTCATATGTAAGATTTCCACTTCCTCTTTGAATTAGTTTGTTCAATAAGGCCATGTGCAGGTAAGCTTTCAGCGCAGTTTGAAACTATTGCCATATGTCAATTAAATTTTATCTTTTAAGTAAATATTATCATTGGTTATAGAAATGGACTTCACCCTATTATCAATTGCGTGCCTCCCTTATACGTAAAAAAAAATTTGGTAAATAAATTTAAACTATTTTCCATGGTCATTCTAGTGTTTGTTTTTTAAACTAGTTAACTTAAGAGATAAATGTGTTATATTGATTAAAACACATTTCATCAAGAATATTATTTTATATATATTTAGATGTCAGACTCCAAAAATCAATACACATATTTTAGTTCAGTAAAATGATTACAAACTTCGGATGTCACTTATGTAAATATAATATCAGTCAAGGTTTAAAAAGAGAGAAAACATGAATGAAAACACAAAACTCATATTTGTATGTAATTACATAAACTAAATTGTATAACTATTGAGATCCTTGGGCTTGTAACAATTTTTTCATATTTAACCTAAATTGAAGCAAAAAAAAAAATCTGCCAATAGAAATAATTTTTGTTTATCCATTAGTAATGTGTTAAATACTCCTAGGGGTAAGTGTACCACAGGTTGAAAGCCATTCAGTTAAAAAAACAAAAAGTTTTTACAAAGGGTGAAGTTAATGTTCTGTAACATTATTATTCATTTTGTCTTTATGGGTTGAATATATGTGTATCCAATTATTTCTAAGAGAAAAATAATCTCTCATTTGCATAGTTTATTAAAATGGATGGGTAATTTAATTGACAAGATTGGCAGATCGGCTTTCATTCCTGATTGAACTACGAAGACTCCATTCATTCCTAACCAGGCACACTGGGCTTTTTTTTTCTCAACTTTTTCCTTAAAATCTACCTTTATCCTGACTCATCAGTTTAAAATTGTTGTGTGCTTCTTATATTTAACACCTTCAAGCTTCGTTTTGATAAACTCTATCTAAAGTTATAATGTACATTAATTATACACGATTCTGTAGAATGTTATATCATCATTAACCAGTTCCTTCCACTATTTTTCCTAATTTATTTTACTCCCTTCTCCTCTCACTCACACACTTGTTTTCATCTGCTCATGCCATCTCTTTTTGGTCTCCGTTGCGGGTTTTTTCCTACATACTTCATCTCCATTATTCTCTTTTATGGTAGCAACTATATTTATATACTAATTTCAGGTGATTCAACTTGTGGTCAGCGAGCCCTTTATTTGGTTGGGATGACAGGCATGCCTATATATAATGTCAACAACAATTGTTCCACTGGTTCAACAGCATTGTTTGTAGCCAAACAAATTATAGAATCTGGCAATGCTGACTGTGTACTTGCATTAGGCTTTGAAAAAATGGAACGTGGTTCATTATCTGCAAAGGTGGGTCACTTAAGTTCTAAGTGTTTCATTTAAGCTCAAGATCATTCAAGTTATTTTTTTTAAAGGAAATTAATGTCTACAAATTCAGGATTGATAACATATCACTGTCAATTTAATCACTTCTTTTTAGAAAAGTTACCTTTGATCATTTCTCTTTAGAAAAGTTACTTTTAATCATTTCTTTTGATCTTTTTTTTTTCTAAATGATATAAATACTAAAATTGAAACTAACAAATATTTTCTTTATATATTATTTACTTTTATTTACCTGTCTGATTTAGTTTCTTGATAGAACAAATCCATTGGACAGACATGTTGAAACTATGGCTGATATCGCAGGATTTACTAATTCACCAGTTGCAGCACAAATTTTTGGTAATGCTGGAGCTGAACACATGGCAAAATACGGTACGAAACCTGAACACATGGCCAAAATAGCCTACAAGAATCACAAGCATTCGGTGAACAATCCGTGAGTAAATATGAATTTATTATATCAATAGAAAGTGAAAAACTAAAGTCAATAATAACCGTGTTTGTATAATTTATTCAATGTTTTTTATTTTTTTAATCAACCCGCCTCGGTGGCGTAGTTGGCTAACGCGCCAGTCGTGTTAAGCCAGACCATCGAGGTTCGAATCTCGGTCGGGTGAACTGGGGATGGTTTTTCCTAAATTGTTTTCCACTCTCCCTCCACGAAAATGTGGGTTCACTTCCTCTAAATTCAACCTTCCCAATTCCTAATCCATTAGTGTAATTAATACTTAAATGTATAACCCGAACGGGTAGTAAGACGCGGTGCTAAATAATAATAATAATAAAAATATTTTTTTAATCCAGGCACCTTCTATTAATTTATCTCTATACGCCAAACCTCATGATCGTAGTTAATTAAAAACTATACATATCCTGATTTATAAATTCCCACTTAGAGGTGGATCGGTGCAGTAAGAATATTTTTAGTAACCCCCTAAGACATAAACCTAAAATTCCTAATCTTTTTTTCATGTGTAACAAACATATCACTACGCTATTTCAATTAAAAGCTTATTTGGTTCTTATATTGACCATGATGTTTTGATATGAATAAATGTTAGTACTTGCAAACATTATGTAAATATTTTGATTTTCCTCCGCTACTCAACTGCACAGGCAGTATTTTGCTATTGTTTATAGAGCTAATTGCATTATGTAATGTGAACATTGGAGAAGCATTACTCGAATGTCAATAATCAACCACAGTGTTTCAGCCTAGTTCATACTTAGCTCAGCTGAATAAACATTAATCGAAGCATGTGTAGAGATGTAAATTATCCCTACTTGGAGGATCTGTTGCTTCTTGATTGGTGTGGTTGTATGTTAGGGGACAACCTGGTGGTTAAATAAGATTGATTCACCGTAAGCAAGTAAGCATGCATATATTCTGTCGCAGATGTCACTCTAACTCAAAAGAGTCAGACTTATTTGTCAGTGCAAATAACGTTTAGAGAAGTGTTAAAAGACAGCCATGCATTGGCATAGGTGTAGAATAGAGGAGTTATGTAGACTTTCCAGGCATTGAACACACACACACTTACAAAAGAGCTGATCACTTACATGCCAGTGTTACTAATTCAAATTATATTTAATCTACCGACTATATCATCACAACTTGTATACGTCTTTATGTGCAAACTAAAATTTTTATATTAAACAACACAAAAAACCACTTTCCAACTGTCTTCTCTGTCGCACCATGACTTCCCCACAAGCCATCCTGACAAAATCTCCCACAAGATATTTAGGGGGTAGCGCCACTACAATTTTTATTTTGATAAAATATTTAATTCACATATATACATTTTTGTGGCATTTATTAATGTTTACATTGTCATATATAATAATTATAAAGAATATCTGCAATTTAAAAAAAATCCAATCTTAAGATTTTAAGTCAGTAGATCTTAAGATTTTAAATTGATATCCCCGAGTCCAAAAAAAGTAGGGTTTTTTTTTACTATTGTGTGTGCGTTTGTTGAGTTTGATCGATTTTTTTTCATTTATGCTTACAAGTGTATATCATTAAAAATGTTCTATGAGCATGAGTATTAAAGTTAAGAATATTTAATGTGTAAAACATTGAATTCAATATAAACTTTACCTAAAACTGCAATGTTGTGGAATTTCATAATAAGAGAACAAACTCCTATTGCCAGAAAACATGCAAGTCCACAGGGTAATACTGAATACACAACACACAATTTTTTAGACACATGGCATTTTTGATGCATTCTCTAGTCAATTATTTTGCAGGCCAGCAATTTATCTGTTAAGTGTACAAGCCTAGTATAAAAGCTTCCTTTCATATTTGTTGAATTCTTTGTAGTGGGGAAATATTCAAAGTAGTTTGGCATAGGCAAAGTGTTGCAATATCCCAACAGTTAATTTTAGCATTAGAAGGTAAATTTGATCATGAAAACGTTTATACATTATATTTGATTGATACTTTATATTTAGAATTATTCTTTTAGGTACTCCCAGTTTCAGGATGAGTATACATTGGAACAAATCTTAAGCTCTCCACAAATCTTTGGACCTTTGACAAAATTGCAATGTTGTCCTACCTCTGACGGTTCTGCTGCTGCCATTCTTGCATCAGAAGATTTTGTGCACTTGCATGGGCTTGAAAGTCAAGCTGTTGAGATTGTAGGCATGGAAATGGCGACAGATTTACCATCCACATTTAGTGACAACAGTTGCATGAAAGTAGTAAGTATAATATTATTACTTGTTAATAATTTATATATTTCATAATATTTTAATTGCTTCAAGAAAAGAATTCTTGGTTTGTAATTTGTTTTTTTTAACAATAACGGGTATCTTTAACACATTTTCTTGACACTAAAACACTTAATTTTACTAAAAGATAAAATTGTTTTGAAATTTGTTGATATTTTTTAAAATTTCAATCTTAATTTGTATGGACTAAATGCTCTTTTGTTGTACTTCACTAATAATTATCCAGCATATTTAATTAATTTGAATAATTTTATCACCCATTTTGGTGGGTAGCCGCATGATCTAAAAGGCGCTACTCTTAGAATAGAGTAGACTGCTGAAGGTGGGGGTATCGGGGTTCGATCCCAGTCGGGTATATTTAGGGGGTCTTTTCACTCTATCTCCACACAAATGCGGCTTCACTTCTTTTAAAATCAACCTTCCCAATCCTTAACACATTGGCAAATCCCAAACGGGTAGTAAGACTTGTTGCTAAAATACTAAGTTCTATTTTCAGTAATATCTATTTATGATTGACTTTGTTTTTAATCTATAATGTTAAAAAAAAGTCTGAATAGACATACTATTTCCTGTTTTTCAACAGCACACAATAACATGACTTCAAATTGTCACATATTTGGTACTTCTATCATTACATATTCAATCACATGTGTATCTACAAATGGTTGGAAATCCTCTCACAACATGGCTTCTCTTGTTTTCAGGCTGGGTATGATATGACTAAAACTGCTGCAGAAAGACTTTTTAGAAAAAGTAACTATAAACCTCAAGATGTGGATGTGGTTGAACTACATGATTGTTTCTCAGCAAATGAATTGATCACTTATGAAGCCTTGGGTCTTTGTGAGCCAGGCAAAGCAGGAGAGTTTATTGATTCGGGAAATAATACATATGGAGGGAGTGTGGTTGTAAATCCTAGTGGAGGACTGATTTCCAAAGGACATCCTCTTGGTGCAACAGGTAGAACAAATAAAAATAAATTTTCTGGCAACATGTAAATATGTGTTAGCAGACATGTTCTGTCATTATTTAACTATCTTTCACTTTTAACTTGCAAAAAAACAAAAAAAATTTAAAAAATTAGTAAACAAAAAGAATACTGAAAGGCTATTTTACTATATTCAGTAAAATCCCTTTTAATGTTTGAATACATTAGTGATCAATTATTCATTTGGCTTCTCATAGAACTACACGGATCCAATTATCAATAATAGATCCATACAAATTATTTTAAACCACATGTTAACACACAATTTGGGAAGAGATTTTATATCTTTATAAAGATAGTTTTGAGTACTATGGCAATCCAAACATCTCTTTTGTTACTTATGTATAATAAGACAGTGTAGAAACACTGCACAATAATGCAAAGTAATTGATAGCAAAGGAAGCCAACCAGGATATAAAAAACACTACTCTCTTAATTTTTTTTCTCTTCTCAAACTATCTTTACTATTTTTTTTTTGTATCTAGGCCTAACCTAACTATCCTTTCAGGTTGGCTTCCTTCACTATCAATTACTTTACATTATTGTACAGTGTTTCTACACTGTACAACCCGCCTCGGTGGCGTAGTTGGCTAACACGCTAGTCGTGTTGAGCTCGACCGCCGAGGACGGGGAGATCAAGGTTCGAATCTCGGTCGGGTGAATTGGGGGGGGGTTTCCTAAATGGTTTTCCACTCTCCCTCCACGCAAATGCGGGTTCACTTCCTGTAAATTCAACCCTCCCAATTCCTAATCCATTAGTGTAATTAGTACTTAAGCGTATAACCCGAACGGGTAATAAGACGCGGTGTTAAATATTATTATTATTATTATTATTATTATTATTATTATTATTATTATTATTATTATCATTATTATTATTCTACACTGTCTTATTATACATTTCCAAGCTATTAGGCACTAATTCATTTTACTATCTTTTGTTATTTAGTAATGTTTAAATTATATTAGTTTTGAATACCATGGCAGCCCAAACATCTCTTTTGTTACTTAATAATGTTTAGATTATATTTTGAACAAATCTATCTACAGTGACCCCTAAAAGCGTTAAACCAAAAAGGAAAACCACCAGATGGTCATATAGAATTATTTTAGCTTTTTAATGCTTGAGATGGGCGCTAGGAGGTGCAAGATACTTGATCACCATGCTCATAGCTTACCGCGGCAGACATATGTGACTTCATCCCTCTTAGAAATTATATTTTGTGTTCCACATCTTTCTTCTTATCAGATTTATCTACACATTTAAACTAATAGGGGAGAGTGAGGCAAGTAGAATTTAGACAATGTGTAGCCTTATTTGCATGAAGGAGAGGGGGATTTTTTTTAGCACCGCGTCTTACTACCTGTTTGGACTGTACACATAAGTAATACTTATGATAGTCAGTTAGGGATAAGGAAGGTAGATTTAGGGGAAGTGCACCCTCACTTGTGTGAAGGGAGAACATGGAAAACCACTTTGGAAAAACCACTCACTACACTCGACCAGGATTCGAACCCTGATATTCCTGTCATTGGCATTATAGTTTAACACGAGAGTGACGCCACCGAAACATTTAATAGGGGGAATTAATAAGTAAAAAAATATCCTAGTACACCCATCTATGTATGATTCAAGCTCTGACTCCCCTGTCATTGGCAAATCAGACAGGACAAGCCTTTGTCCTAAGAGTGGTTAAAAAAAAATTGACAATTTGAAAAAGTATACTATAAATAGTGATTCACTGATTTCACAAGTTATAATAACCTCACTAGGTAGTAAGATGCAGGGCTAAAAGAAAAACTAGACAGTCATATGAGATGTACACCTCATATGAATGTATGGTTATACTAAGTTTCATCCTTGTACATTAATTACTTTACCTTAACAATGGTAAGCAAAAAGCATAAAATATCAAGTTTAACCCCGTATAACTCAATGTAATGATTTGAAATCATTGAATCATAATTTATAATTATTGTTAAAATTGTCAAATAATGTTGAATAACATCAGGCGAAATTACTTATTTTAATTATTGGTTCAGCACAGCTTGCCTTGTGTTGAAGTGTGTGTAAAATGTTGACAGGCTTGGCTCAGTGTGCAGAATTGTCATGGCAGCTTCGTGGATTAGCTGACAAGCGCCAAGTTGCAGGGGCTCAATTGGCATTGCAACATAATATTGGCTTGGGAGGGGCTGTTGTCGTTGCACTCTACAAGTTGGGATTTCCTCATGCACATGCTAGAAAGTAAGAAATAATTAGAGCTATTATAAAGAATAAGTATCTATAGCAGAGTTCGGCAACCTTTTAAGCATGAAGAGCTATTTTCCAAAACATGTTTTACTCTGGGGGCGTCAAGAAAAATGTTGATTTTTATATTTGAAGGTTCTCCTTTTATTTATATATTTATTAGTGAAAAGTTGATAGGTGGGCTTATTGTTTAAAACTTATTTATGAAGATATTAATGGGATAATAAATTGAGGACTAACGATGAATAGATAACAAAGAAGTTTAATTTCAAATAATACTCTACAACCATCCTGTTACTTATCAAACAAAACTATTTAACAAAAATGTACAATATATAGAAGGCGGGTGCCTAAAATCTATCAAAAGGGCTCTAGTTGGAACCGCGTTGTCGACCCTTGGTCTAAAGGAATGCAAAATATCTAGTCTCTTTTAAAATGACATTATATTTTATTGCAGTAGTGAACAATTTTCAACCAAACTTCGATTAATAAATCTCTTTTGAACTAGAGTCAACCAACCTTATTAACTCATGAATCTTCTTTGACTAATAACCTTCAATTTATGTACTATTTTCATTAAAAAAAAATGTCAAACTCTAAAGGTAATATGACATTAAGCTCCACATATTAGGAAAACTAACAGTATGCTATTCTTGTGATTAAGGTTGCTGTCATCCAAATAATTACAACTGTAGTAATTTTAATTTTTTTTATGTCCATTATATGTTTCCAGCCTGTTGTCAGTTTTTTATTCAAGCCATATATTTTCCACTACCAGCCTGCTAGGCTGTCGTATCTTCATATATCTTAGAATCTAACTTAAGACTAGAACAGGCACGACATCCAGTCACTGGCCATTAATTCTTCATTGTGAAAGGGTAAACCCACATTTCACCAATGATAAATTTTTCAGCCATGCCGGGAATCGAACCCGGAATCCCAAGCTCAATATAAAGACATGCTACCGACTGAAATAAAGTATCAGATAGTAATTTTAATATAGAATATTAAGATAACAGTACACTTCGAAATTGAAATGTTAAAATGACAATACTGGAATGTTCAACTATTCAAAGTGTCTAAATATATCATGTTTTAATTTAAAAAATATAAATTAATACTTCATTTTTTTAACATTAATTTTATTGTTTGTTTAGCAAGCATTTATGATTAAAATGTGTCTTAGGAGTATACACCCCAATTATATTTACTGGATGCAAAGAAAATATATATTTTAGATATTACATTAGGAATGGACCTTCGAATCCTTAAGAACATTCGAGAAAATTTCAGATTTCAAACTCATCCTTAAAAGGATTTAAAAAAATATTTTTTTTTATAATTTTCCAAGTGAAATTTGTTTTAGAGATCCAACACTGCTTAATGATGGCACAGAACCAATTATAATTATAGTATAATGCTATGCGGATTGTTTGTCCTGCAATTGAGCAATAATTAAAATGATAGGGTTTAATATTGGTTTTTATAGCCCTGTGATCGAGCGCCAATTAAAATTATTATTGGTTAGTTAGCTGTTATTTGCCTCATGATCGAGCACCAATTAAAATTGTTACTGGTTAGTTAGCTGTTATTTGCCCCATGATCTAGCACCAATTAAAATTGTTACTGGTTAGTTAGCTGTTATTTGCCCCATGATCGAGCACTAATTAAAGCAGTACAGATTGCAATCGTGATAATGCCCTGTGATTGAACACTATCAATAACGATATTAAATAAACAAGACTTTTGATGTTGCACACAATTTATTAAGATGATTACACCTTCGGTACGAAGATGTTATATGAAATGATACAATTTTCGTTGAACTACAGATTATTTTCTGTGTATTCTCTGTATTTAAGTTAGTGACACTCTCGTAATATTACACATTCTCTAGATTTATGCTACCGGCACTGTCTTTATTACCGAGTTTTATGGATATATGTCGCCGGCACTGTCTTTATTACAGAGTTCTATAGATTCATGTCACTGCACTGTCTTTATTACCGAGTTCTATAGCTTTATTTTGTCGGCACTGTGTGTGTTCGTACACACAAACAGCTTATATATGACTCCTGGGAATACGATGTTGTGAAGGCTAGCTTCCTATTGGGTATAGGGAGTCAGTGTCATAAGATCTTTTCAATACTATGGAGTTGATAAAAAAAGTTTAAAGCGTATTACATTAACATTATTTCTGAAAAGCGTGTGATTCTCCATAGATGAAGTCTTAAAAGGTTATTTTACATACAGTTTATTGCAGAAAAATACCTTCATCCATGACTTTTTAAATATATAAGAGGGGTCCAAAACAGTATCATTACACTAGGATGAACTTAACTACCCCTGATGAATAATTTAACACTTAACTTAATGTATGAAAGTTCAAATGAATTGCTTATAAAAAATGTTGGTCATTTAGTTACTATTTGTATTTTCTATTATACTATTATGTTTACATTTCATTTTATGTTCATAATTTTTTACAAGATTTGGATTCGGGATTTGATTATGAATTAGAGATTCGAATTTGTAAATTAGTAGATCTGACCCACCTCTCTATTACAAATGTACAAATATTTCGCTAGAGTACCAAGGTAGAGGTTATTATTGTTTTATCAAATAGAATGTAAAGCAGTAACATATATCTTTAAAAATGTTACTTTAGTAATTTGTCTTTTTCTTTTTTATCTAATAGTTCTGGGCTTAGTATTCATGCTACCACTGCACTCGATAAAGATGCAGAAGGTTTTAATGCTTCAGCCATGTTCAGAGTTCTAGAGATTGCAATGAAGGAAGATAAAGAAAATTTGATAAGCAAAGTCCGAGGAATATACGGTTTCAAAGTAAAAAATGGTCCTGGAGGAAAAGAAGGTTATTGGATAGTCAATGCCAAGACAGGAAAAGGCAGTGTGGAATTTAATGGGAAAAGTATGTGTTTATTTCTATTCTATGTTTTAAATATTTATAATAGATTCAATAATCTATAAAAAAAACTATAGTTATACTTTGAGTTGGTTTTCCATTGTTCCCCACACTCGGCTAACTAACTCTCTGGCCTTAAAGAACTCGAAAGCTCACGGCTGCCAGAACAACCTTAGGTTTCTCACTTGACTCATCAACAAAATCAATTTAGTCATATCTACTAAGAACTATCTTTAAAATTGAAACTCTTTGACAATATGGGTAGAAATTCAAATCAAAATTGTTTCATACAAATATGTTAGTTTTAGCCATCAAGCCACCTCATTGTTAAAAAAAAAAGTGGGTTTGGCGTTCAGGACATAACTAATTTTATACATCCATTACTGTTTCCAGCCTGGGTCACTTTTTGATTCAAGTCATATATTTTCTACTACCGGCTTGCTAGCTGGGCCTGTCATAGCTTCAAGTCATATATTTACTACTACCGGCTTGCTAGCTGGGCCTGTCATAGCTTCATATGACATAATCTATTTTAGGACTAAGACGGTCATAACATCCAGTCCTCGGCTGTCAATTTATCAGTGTGAAAGGGTAAACCCATATTTTCATCAAAGATAAAATTTTCGGCCACACCGGGAATTGAACCCGGGACATGCTACTAACTGAGCTAAGGAGGACATAACTAATGAAAACTTAAATTTGTGAGTTTGGCACTGAATGGCTACATTACAGTTGTGCATTAGCTAGATTTTTTTTAAAAAGAGATGAACGTTACTTTAAATTAGTAATGTAGTCTATCCTCCTACCTGCATTCTGTATGTTCTAATTATTTGATTATTTTTCTAGCCAAACCAGATGTAACATTCATCATAGATGATAATGACCTTGTAGAACTTATTTCTGGGAAATTAAACCCACAGAAAGCTTTTTTTCAAGGCAAGATCAAGATACAAGGCAACATGTCTCTCGCCATGAAACTTATTCAACTACAAAAGACAGCACAAAACAAGATCCAAGAGTTGAGATCCAAATTATAAAGGAATCTCATCGGGACCTACATTTTTTTAAAAGATTTTATAGTCAAAAGGGAAAATAAAGAATTCTAAAATATATTTTGGGGTAAAGGGTTTGTTGACTATTATTAATTTTTATTCTTTCCAGATTATGTTTGTAATGTTTTGTGTTTTCTATTATTAAATGTTACATGTTTTTTTATGAAAATTTAATATCGGAGGATTTTCTAGCCAAACATTACTAAAACATACTATATACCTTTATTTTAGCAATTTTTATCAAGCTATTTACTATAGTTCTTAAGTAAACTATCACACAAAATTCGATGGTCACATTGTATATAATATACTCAAAAAATATTGAAAATGACTACTATACTAAATGATAAGATAATTGGAGCATTGTACCTGAGTTTTGTTTTAATGTAGGGTGAATTTCTTAAAACAAGGTTGAATTTTTATTTGAACAAATTAATTTGTTAAAGAGTTGAAATTTTATCTTTGAATATAAATACTATATCCTTATTAAAATATACTTTTCTACTGTTATTTTGTTTTAATATTTATAAACCAAATTGATACACCCCCGACTATATTTTAAATTAATAGTACATTTTGCATGGTATAATCTAGTACACTTTATACAAGGGCTGTGGAGTTTGAATCATGGAGTTGAAAGCAATTTTGGGCGGTGTTTGAGTCGGTTCATTCTTACCAACTTCGGCTTAAAAATAAAAACTTATAATATTATAACAATATTTTATAAACATTTTTATTATCTAGGATTGAAATTTTTAATTTGGATTGAATAATCTATTTAAATATAAATTCATAATTACAAAGAAGCTTCCCATGAAGTAATCTCTATTTGAGAATTTCACTGTGGTAAAATTGTTATTGCTAATTAACATAAATCAGTCATTTATGAAGGATTCGAAGTTGGATAGTAGAAAAATAGAAGTCGAGGTCATAGGTTTGTCATACTGACTCCATAGCCCTGCTTTATACTAAAGACCATGTGACCACTGGTGATCGTATTCAAGTCATCAAGCTTGTTAAAGACTGGATTGCCAGCTATGGGCAGAGCAAGTTTCGAATCTTGGCGAAGTGTCTTGCCTGGGGTTTTCCACATTTTGTTTATCGCTGTGGTTTTCTTTATTTCCTCCATGCTAGTGTATTTGCTCATAAGTTATTTTCCTCAACACTACCCCTTAGACTATTGTTAATAAACTTTAGGTTGAGTGTAAAACAAATTAACCATGCTTTACAAAATAATTATTTTTATTAACTGTATACCACATGAAAGCTGTGTTAGCTTAACTTATCCTTGTACTTATTATTTGGAATAGTGCTAGACTGAATTATGCCTTTAATTGAAGTAGAAATTTTCTAGACAGATTCTTCAAGTTCAAAGAGCAAACTGTTGTTTTTGGTTGGATTGTTGACTGGCAGTCGAAAATGTGTGAAGATGAAATTATCTTAGATTAATAATACGGCTGTCACTGACAGATTTCATTTAGTTGAAAAATAACTCCTGTACATGGGTTCAACACAGGCCCTTTGTCTTAGCATGTCAAAGCTATATCCAAGGCTGGGTTAAAATTTTATAGGCCAGGGCTACATGTACTATGAGGCCCTCGGTAATATTTTATAAATTGTAAAAAAAAAGTTAAGAAAGATTATACTTATTTTTACAAGGCTAACAACAATTAAAAACTAACTATTTGTTTTAAATAATTAAGAATACTTTTACTTTAATACAGCATTCACAAGTGAAATAATTTTTCATGTTATTCTCTGGAGGCCCTTGGGCTGCAGCCCCTAAAGCCCACGCCTTCATTTGGCTCTGCCAATGAGCTAGCCAGAATTGGTCCTGTGCTCTGGTTCATTAATTACTTGTAGGTTAATGGCCCTGAACACGGAACAAATCCCGGATATCTCAGTGGTAGAGCATTGGTGGGCTAAGCTAGTGTTCTGGTTAGATTTCTGTGTCCGTCATTGTTTCAATTCATTAAACAAGTAATTGGGTCTTCCAGTTATAATTACACTGTGTATATGGCAGTGCTTGGATTTAAAAAAAATATTTTTTAACATAGTGATGCTACAATAATGCTGTAAAATTTCCTTTTGGTTTGCGTAGTACCGTTTATTCTGGCCTGGAGTAGGTTGATTTTTCTACTCGAAAAACAATTTATCGAAATCCAAATTTATTTGTTCTGATGAATAAAGTTAAGGTCAATTAAATTCATTGTATTTACCTAATGAGCCAATGAAGCTCATTAATTTAGTTAATATTTTTGTCACAAACTTGCAAGCTAAATATGCTTTGAGTATACTATAATGAGCTTTATATGTAGCTATGATGAACAGTGAGCACCACTTGCAATTAATATAAACTTAACACTCAGTTTTATCATTTGTTGGAGACTTAGGGAACAAATTTGGTTAGACCCGCATTTTAGTAACAGAATTTTTAAAAATGTAATATTCCCCCTTTATTTTAAATCATGGCCAATCTGGGACCAAATTGTTCAAGGCATCACTC
>CABFWO010005299.1:0-10466 GCA_902155825.1 Timema genevievae
GGGGGGGGGTATTGACAACATTGGAGATGCAGGGGCAGAATTTAGAAACAATCCTGTATGAAGGGAGTTTGGAAAAATATTTGACCTGAAGTTTCTGATTCGCATGATTTTGACCCTGAACACGAGCTTTCCAATTCAAGACATGACATCGTTGACATAGCAAGATGTTGGATTTGAGGTTATAGACCAGGCAAATGTGGATGAATTGCTCCAATCCCATTCAACAGAACTCACCAATGAAGATGTTATAGAAATGGAGACTGGCATAAAGGATGAAGAGGAAGAGCCTTAAGTTGTTGAGGCTATCAAACAACTTTCAACAAAACAATTAGCTGATTTTTTTAAGCATATTGACAGTTCAACTAGAATTAATGAAGAGAATGACCCTAACATGGATAGAAGCACCAAAGTTTCCAGAGAGATCCAGAGTTATTTGGCTAGATACAAAGAACTCTATAGAGAGAGGAAGAATGCTGCTTGTCAGCTGAGTTTTGACCATTTCATCAAGAAAGTTGAAAATCGTCAGTCTAACGATCCAGGACCTTCAAGAGAGCAAGGGCCTACCATCCAGGAGCATTCAAAAGAGCAAGAGCCTACCATCCAGGAGCATTCAAGAGAGCAAGAGCCTACCATCCAGGAGCATTCAAAAGAGCAAGAGCCTACCATCCAGGAGCATTCAAAAGAGCAAAAGCCTACCATCCAGGAGCATTCAAAAGAGCAAGAGCCTACCATCCAGGAGCATTCAAGAGAGAAAGAGCCTACCATCCAGGAGCGTTCAATAGAGCAAGAGCCTACCACCCAAGAGCATTCAAAAAAGCAAGAGCCTACCATCCAAGAGCATTCAAAAAAGCAAGAGCCTACCATCCAGGAGCCTTTAAGAGAGCAAGAGCCTACCGTCCAAGGGCCTTCAAGAGAGCAAGAGCCTACCGTCCAAGGGCCTTCAATAGAGCAAGAGCCTACCACCCAAGAGCATTCAAAAGAGCAAGAGCCTACCATCCAGGAGCCTTTAAGAGAGCAAGAGCCTACCATCCAAGGGCCTTCAAGAGAGCAAGAGCCTACCGTCCAAGGGCCTTCAAGAGAGTAAGAACCTACCGTCCAAGGGACGTCAAGAGAACAAGAGCCTATCGTCCAAGGGCCTTCAAGAGAACAAGAGCTTACCGTCCCAGGGCCTTCAAGAGATCAAGATCCTACCATCCAGGAGCATTCAAGATAGCAAGAGCCTACCATCCAGGAGCCTTCAAGATAGCAAGAGCCTACCATCCCAAAGACTTCAAGAAAGGAGGAGAGTGATAATCCAGATTTCCCAAATCCAGTTAATTTATCATGCGAATGAAGATTAACAGTAAGTGTACCTGTAGCATTGTATTAATTAGATAAATTAATTAAAATTTTTATTTGCTTACAAATTTCAGGGGATTGAAGATTGGCAAAAGGTGTAGGCTACTCATAGTATTGTACTAGTTAGATAAACTAATAAAAAATGCATTCATTTACCAGTTTTAGGTTTTTATTTACTTTTTCCCTATCTCACTTATGTTAAAATCAAATATTCCCTTTACGTGTTTTCATGCTATGCGATTATTTATCAGAACCAATCATTCCACGTAGTGTGACGGACAGTTGTATTACATTTTTCTCTTGTTTTTTTTAATCTCAAAAATGTTATCCCCTAAAAAAAGCACACGAGTATTTTTACCCCTCTCGAATAAAAACGTCCCTGTGCCACTGAATGTAATAATATGCAGCCATCACTACAACGATCCAATATCAATATGTATATAATGGTAATTACGTTATTCGACATACCAATAAAGTGTTGGTCAATAAGGGTCAGTTACTTCTCAGTGGTTCTGGCTTCCCACGATATTTTTTAAGTGAATGATGCCTCGAAAATTATACACTGCATTATTATTTTTCCCTTTGTTGAATAAACGACGCTTTGTCCGCAATAGAAGAGAGATCTGGCACTTAACTGTTGATAGGTTGCCAGTAGGCCTAGATTGTGTCCCTCGCTATATTTATAACAACCACTGGTCTCACTGAAGGACTGGGTACTTTCTAAAGGGCGCTCATTGTTGCTATCAACCTGGTGCAGTAATACTGTCAGTCCAACTTTGATACCAGTCTGAGTTGAGCTGCAGCTTGCTTACAGCTCAACACAGATCGCTGTGTATTGATGAATGCTAAAGTCAAGTTTGATGATACGTTGCTTGATGAGCAACATTTTAGGAGTAATTCAAATTAACGTAGTAAATTAAATATACACGTATTTTGTATTTATTGATACTAATTCAAAGCTTTAATCTACTTTATTACTATTCCAAATATTTAAAGCTGTGAAACAAAAATTAAGTCACATTTATGTTTGAATTTTTTTATTTTATTTGATGGTCGTAAATGTTTCCTGAACTATTAAGTAAATTATTTTAAATTAAATGCGTGCAAGTCATATAAGTGAAAACATCCTGTAGGTGCATAAGAAGAAAGGAATACCTACTTTGCCTCAATTCTGCCAGATCTGTTGCGGGCACCCTGAAAACACGAAGACCATGGATATAACTAGGAAAAAGGAAGATAATTCAGACAACTCGGCCTGCAAGGTGGAGAGGTCTGAAGTTTTAGGAAGGTAGGTATAGGTCTATTAATTGTAATTATATCATTTATTGACAGTTTAAAAGCTACTAGAAAAACTGTTCCGCGTTCATCCGTTGAGCAAATTATGTTTTGGGAGTTTGCAGGCTATTAAAATTGACTAAGTTAGTCAAAGTCACCGAAGCTATGTGTAAAGCGGGCTAGTACGGAACTATTTTTACTCACTTTTAAACCATCAGAAAAGGCCAAATTTTCCGTGGAAATATTATAGCAAATACCACCATCACGTTTTGTCTTTGGGTTTTTAGACCAGTGCTTTCCACAGATCATTTGAAATGTTATTGTTGGATTAATTTTGATTAGAATAGATTTTAGTGTTTGTTATAGTAGCTTTTATAAAGGTGAAACATGATCTCTCACCTTACATGACGAAAATAAAGTTAGTGTTCGAAAACAAAGTGCTTAGGAAATTATTTGGTCCAAAAGGAGATGAAGATATTGGAGAGTAGAGAAGGTTACGTAGCGATAAGTTACATACCCTGTACTCATCACCAAACTTGGTTAGTCTACTCAAATTTCGCAGATGACGGTGGAAGAAACTAGAACCGCGTCTAAGGTATTGACTGGCAGAAGTAGATATAGTGTAATGAGTTAGAATGGATAGAACTAGCTCAAGATAGATAGGGTGTAATGAGGTGTACTGGACAGAACTATCTGTCCCTGTGGCCCAGTCGGGTTGTGGTTCGCGATGCAGTGCACTGTTTGGTCGCAAGATCCCGCGCGACAAACATTATCCAAGAGTAAATAATTATTTTTTTATTATTTAGCACCGCGTCTTACTACCCGTTCGGGTTATACGCTTAAGTACTAATTACGCTAATGGATTAGGAATGGGGAAGGTTGAATATAGAGGAAGTGAACCCGCATTTGCGTGGAGGGAGAGTGGAAAACCATTCAGGAAAAACCACCCCCAGTTCACCCGACCGAGATTCGAACCTCGATCTCCCCGTCCTCGGTGGTCTGGCTCAACACGACTGGCGCGTTAGCCAACTACGCCACCGAGGCGGGTAAGAGTAAATAAAAGGTACGACACAATCGGACCAACTTTATCATATTTTGTTTTATAGCGCGGAAGAAAATTTTCAAAACTAAGTATTCAGTAAACTACTCTTAAGTAAGCTTTCCTCAAATTTCAAATTTGTCAAAATGAGTCAGATGTAAACCAACCTTAAATTATTTTTATTTGTAAAAATAAAAAGATGTATTCATATTTATCATGGATAACTATTCCCATTTTGAGCCATTCTTTTAAATATTCAAATTTAAAAAAATGCATTGTTATTCAGGAGGGCAAACCCTCCCTAGATATAAATTTCAAACAAAATCTTTAGAGCCATTTTCGAAAACATTGGAACAAAAAAAAAATAGTAAGAAGTGTTATTATAAATCAACACATGTTGTTTTCAATTCTCAACTCATAAATTTTTATCCATATATTGGTTATTTAATTATTTGTCACTGTATTGTGTTCAATTTACTAGATCAGCTTACATTTAAAGTAATGTCCCACTTTAAAAGTATAAAAGCAACTTGACTACCTAATGCAGTGCAAGTAGTGTGATTGTGCTTGCAACTATGTATCTATATACCTGTTCTGGTAAGGACTAGTGTGATTGTGCTTGAAGCTATGTATCTATATACCTATTCTGGTAAGGACTAGTGTGATTGTATTTGCAGCTATGTATCTATTTACCTGTTCTGGTAAGGACTAGTGTGATTGTGTTTGCAGCTATGTATCTATATACCTGTTCTGGTAAGGACTAGTGTGATTGTGTTTGCAGCTATGTATCTAATATATATGTTCTGGTAAGGACTAGTGTGATTGTGCTTGAAGCTATGTATCTATATATATGTTCTAGTAAGGACTAGTGTGGTTGTGCTTGAAGCTATGTATCTATATACCTGTTCTGGTAAGGACTAGTGTGATTGTGTTTGCAGCTATGTATCTATTTACCTGTTCTGGTAAGGACTAGTGTGATTGTGCTTGAAGCTATGTATCTATATACCTGTTCTGGTAAGGACTAGTGTGATTGTGTTTGCAGCTATGTATCTATATACCTGTTCTGGTAAGGACTAGTGTGATTGTTTTGCAGCTATGTATCTATATACCTGTTCTGGTAAAGACTAGTGTGATTGTGTTTGCAGCTAGGTGTATATTACGAATATGAAGGTGTTTGTGCCTAGGTATCTGGTCGCTGCTCGAGACATCAAGGCAGGTGAGGTTGTGATCCGAGAGACACCTCTAGTTGTGGGTCCCCGCGGGGACTCTCTCCCCATGTGCCTGGCCTGCTACAGACCTCTACCCCTCCAAGGGTCCAGGCAGCGTTGCTCCAAGTGTCGCATTGTCCCTTTGTGCAGCACACAGTGTGAAACGTAAGTCTTACTGAAAGTCTAGTACAAAGCGACATTCAGCCCATCAATATTCGAAACAAAACCTACTCACATCAAACAAATTAAACAAAATATTATATTTTGCTAGCACTGTGTCTTACTACCCGTTCGGGATATACGCATATGTACTATGTACTGTATTACTATGTAATGTATTAGGGATAATGAAAGTTTAATTTTGATGAAGTGTAAACATATTTGCCTGGAAGGAAGGTGGAATTTTTTTTTTTTTAGAAAAATCCCTCTCAGTACACCTGACTAGGATTCAAACCCCGATATCCCCGTCATCGTTAGTCCGAGGGATTGGCACTTTATACCATGCAGCGGATAGAGAAGTAGCTATTTATTTGAGATATTTAACGTCCACTTTCTAAACCGACTGATTATATCAGCATACGACTTATATACCAAAGGAAAAACCCACATTTCACGAATGATAAATTTCTCGGTCATGCCAAGAATCAAACCCGGGACCCTTAGCTCAGTAGACAGACACGCTACCGACTGAACTAAGGTGTCGGACAAAGGAATAGTTTGCATGGCTAATAATGCAAATATAAGTATTGTCCCAGTGGTTATTGACCTACAAGAGGAATAAAACCATATGTTCATCTTTTCAACGATCTCATAAAAGCATCAATACATTAAAACCAATACATGTTTATTTGTGTGTGTTTTTTGAGTGTCTTTATCACAGACAATGTACCGCCAAACACACATCACAACGCAGAGTTGCTTTTTTGTTTTGTACTCTCTCTCGGGACTATGAGTGAGAAGTATTGTGATCGTTTACAAAAAACTAATACGAGATTTTGATGAATGTCAACGTTTCATAACCCTGATAGTTTTTGCGACATGCCTTCTGTCTGTATCTGATTATAGCCGAAACCATTTCACCAATCGAGCTGAAACTTTGTATCTAGGGTTTTCATAAGGTTCCTCCGAGGGGTTTTAGGTATTAATCATCTAGCCCTAACATTAAGGGTAGTTTACTGAAGGCCAAAAATAGATAAAATAAATTTTCTTAAAATCCGTTCTATCGATTTGTATCAAATTTTGTAGCTATGCATTGTTAAGCATTACAAACAAAATGTCAATTCTCTTTTTTTTCATGAAAATTACTTAAGGGTACGTTAGAGAAGCTAAAATTTCCAATTTTGATCATATTAGATCCTCAACTATTTGAGATACGAAATAATCTTTTGAATTAAACGGACGAAAGAGATTATCAAGTTAAGATAATTGGGGATTGTTTAGAAGCCTTAGAACTGTTATTCCCTTAGTAAATACCGCAGTGTAAGAATACTTTTCTCAGAGTATGTGGAGCCCTCTACATTACAACTTTTGACCGACCAGGCCAAGATGACTATTTTAACCCCCTCCAAACTCTCCCACCCCGCCTCCCATCAACAACCTACTCCCACTCTCCCCACCTCCTCATCCAATCATCAAAGTTAGAAGAGAGCCATGTTGATAGGAAACGTCATTGTCTTTAGATTCACTTATCGCCACCACTTAGATAAATAATGTAGCACCATATTTAACTCTATTCTATATTAATTGTTTTATTTAATTTATCAATGTTGGATGGCCTGCTGGCGGATTATGGAACCAATCACTTTAGTATTGGAAGAAAAGTTATTACTTTTCTCAGTGCTGGATTAAACTAGTGTGGGGCCTGTAGCATAATATTATAAAAGGGCCCCAAATTTATAAAAAAATGCATATACATATTAAAATATACGTAATTTACATTAACAATAAAGTGATTCAATACTTTCTTGCTATTCAGCCAGTTAAACCTCAGTACAGTACATTATTCAGAGGTGGTTATATCCTGGCGTCATTTTGACAGAAATAATAAATACTTGCGTGTAGTGAATTAAGTAGGGAAAAAGCATTTACCACTTTCACAAGACAAATTTTCAATTTACATATTTACATATTTAGTTTTGTATTTTCTATCGGGGTCTCACGAAAACGCGGTGCTCGTAGCATGTGCTACTTTTGCTACTGTGTTAATCCAGCACTGTCTATTCACTAATAAAGACACGAGTGACGATTCTTGACCATGTGTCTAACAGCGCCTGTTTTGAATGAACTTTTGATTTTATATGGATTTCTAACACGGTCTTCTACTCCGCCGTCTACTATGAATTTTCTTTGGTCATTTTCTTTATGCTTCTTGCACTTGGAGTGTTCCTTTTCTACACCTAACTGAAACACTTGCTCTTTTAAGGCTCCAAGGAGCTCTCATTTTGTTAATACTTCTCTCTATGAACTCACTCGTATTTCTGAATTTTTTTCTCTATTGTTGTGACTACAATACTTTGACCTCTCGAGGACTCTATAAAAAACGCCTTTTCATGGTTGCAAAAACTCGTGCGTGTGGAAATTTTTTTATGGTTTTAAGGCCAATTTTGCCTGAACCTTACTATCTTAGTGTTGGAGATTATCACTAAACTTCACCATGTAATGGTAAACCAGGATTCTCAAGAAAACGGGCATGATAAATCGTAGTAATAACTTTCTATATTTTCTCCAGAGGACCTTCAAAGCCAGTTTATATGTTCCCAATAGTTGGACGCAATTATTTTCCAAGTTGGAATATATTGGCAAAATATTCAGACTGACTAATTTTAAAATTTATTATATTAATCTATTTTGGGTCAATTTTAAAATTAAATTATTTTATTTGTTTTTCGCTATATTTATATATATAATATATATATATATAAATATATTACCTTCAGGCTCTTATGCCTCATTGTAGAACTGTAATTTATTTGGACGTTCAACAGGCAGGAGAGCATCATTTTTATCTTAGTAAATAAACTTAATAGTAGCTACTCTATTTTATTATTCACTGTATACACCCCCTATTAAGTTACATTATTCCTAAAAACATACAAAATATTTTATTTTATTTTATATTTTTTTAATTTACGGGGTTACATTTATCACTGTGAATACAAGTAATTTTTTTAGTGTGTTTCTTCCAAGGCCACCATAAATATTTTCCCCTATAAGTGGGTTCAGACTTACTGGCGTCCTCCCTACTACATTAATTCTAGCATTTTTAAGATAGTTCTTCACGGTAAGTGTTTTTCCAGATCATAGTAACTACTGTATTAGCTGAGATCTCATGGTGTTGTCTGTAATAATTGGTTCTGAATACACTAAAAAAACGAACATATTTTCCCGAAACATACAAAGCGAATACCTTGAGAGGTGGATTCTCGTTAAGAGCTCTCTACCACTGGGTGTTGTTAGTGGTGATACAGACAGTTTTTTTTTTGTAGTTGACTGGAAAGACGATTAAAAATTATTTTTTTGCTATTAATGTTTCTATAATATTCTGCTAGTTTTTTTGAAATTGTACAGCTAAATTCAAAATAGTCCTCTGAAAAAAATACACCGAATATATTAAGAACCAACGATAATATTTGTTGGGACAAGATCGCAACTTTTTGGTGTGTTTAATAGGTTGTCCATGTACGAACATTGAGATTTATTGTCCCATGACTTTAAAATTTAGCACTCTACGGTAGCGACAGCTTATAAACATATCAAAATAATGTGTTCAAATTGTAACGGAGTTATAACAAAATGGTATGAATTACATCACTTACCCTCCAGCCCCATTGACTCGCCTCGCTGTGGACACGATCATCATCCTACTTCACCACTCGCACACCAAAACAGAACTAGCCCCAGTCAAGAGTAGGAAGGTCACACCCTCCAAAAAGGTGGATAGAAGAAGCGGCTGTTATCCGCGCTCTCCCCGCACTCTTCCCGTACCTCTGGAAGAGTTCTGGTACTTGCCAGAGACGGCTCGATGGTTCAAGTGCGTTCCAATCAGACTCTTATTCCCCCCTCTTTTCCTCCTAGTGTGATCGACTCTCCGAGAGCATGTGGTCGTACTGCAGGGTATATAAAGTTAGGATTTTCTAGGGATGCCACTCATAACACTACTGGATTCAGATAGGTAAGCGGTGCCATTAGAGATTACTTATTTCTGTATCCTAAGTTCCATTTTGATTTAATACTTCTCAATCTTTTTAAAATTATCACTTTTGACAAATTCGTAATATTTAGCTTTGTTGTGACAAATTATGTCACCTTTTTCTAGTTCTTGTACGGTTTGTGTAAAACCTTTATTTTTTGCAGGTTTTTGCAAATGCCTTTCCCCGAGTTTATAGTAGTTATCTGCTTTCCCATTTCACACAACATTTCTTTTTTATTTAGTTTAATATAATAGACTCTGTTGTTCACAAAAGGGCGTCGTCGTTTACGATTTACTATATATTTGTATTATAAATATATTAGCAACCGCTTGACGGCAGATGCGTTGATCTAATCCTCCATTTTGAGGAAATTATTTGCTATCAAATGATATCATCAAAGTTTATACATATATTATTTATGTTGATTTGCTTGACTTGTTATCTTCCCTTACTGAGAAGTTAAATTTCTTGTCGTATATTTTAGAAATGGCCGTTGGATGGCGGAACCATTTGTGTGGCACGAAGTAGCCATATTTTGAACATGTATATTTACTACTGTCTGGTCGACATGAGCTCTAAGCTGCCTAGCGATGACATGTACAAATGATCACTCAATTTATCAATTACGTTTATCGGTCACCATTAGGTGGCAATGTTCACCCCTTTTTAAATTAATTAACTTTGAAGTCTTTTTTGGTTTAGTTTATATCATAGCCACTATATGGCAACATTTGCTACGCGAATGTTAATATCAGGTTTAAATGTTCCTACCTCCAATCGATGGCAGGATTTATTTGATAGCTTTAAATATTACTTCTACCATGTGTTTCATTGTTGTTCTTGCCTGACTCATGAGGAGGCCGATAAACTGTTAGATCACCCCTACTGGTACATATTTTATATGTGTCTTGTTTGAAAGAATTAGTTTGTTGGATTATCCATTTAATGAAAATATGTTAATTGACAGATTTTATTTTGGTTCAAACTCTATTACGAGTTGGTGTTAACTCCTATCTTTGCATATATGTATGAGAATTTGACTGTATTGTTGTTATATGTTTGGTCAATTCACTTAATCAATTGAAAATATAGCTGAAATCATGCAGCTAGTCTTATTGTTAGGAGGCTCTAATCTATTGCCATATGTCGTCTTTAACATGATATTGATTAGCCTTTAACTTTAATGCAGTACCTTATTTGTAAACTTTTTGGGAACAATGGCTATTTTTGGACTTTAACGGAGAATGGCTGTTGTTGTTATATCATCCCCCTTGCACTATAAGACTTCCTTCCCATCCTGCTCAATTGTTGTACTTATAATCTGTTATTTTGCTAATAAAACATTTAACTCTCTTGTTATCTCTTATCTGTCATTTCCCTGGGGGGGGGGGGAAGCAAAATAAAACACAATAATAA
>CABFWO010005299.1:10490-50007 GCA_902155825.1 Timema genevievae
GGGGGGAAGCAAAATAAGAAACCATAATAATAAAATACGTAAGTCTTCATCAATACTATTCTTCTAAATATCATCTGGGATTGAACAAGTGGTCCTTTAGACCTGTTGGTTGAACTCTTCTTCTCAATATATACTGGAATTGAACAAGTGATCCTCTAGACAGGCACTTAGCCAGGATTTCATTTTGGGGAGGGGGTGTTATCCAATGCTATGCTACCCCCAACTTGACTTTTTGTAAACCCCATTATTTCTAACTTTCGTTAAAGTTTTTAGAAATTTTAAATTAAACGTTTTTGCGGTGTCAATAAATTCATATTGTTTTTGGGTCTGTTGAAAAAGCAGAAAGCAACAAATTTGCTAAATGAATTTACTATATTAAATTAACATAATTAAAGGTCAATAACCAAGTACAAATAATGAAATGACTATGTGTATGGAAAAGTGTTCATGTCACTATCTATCACTATTACAATAGTAGTCTTCTGTTAGCTTTCTTTTCCATGATATCCAAAACTTCCACAGGTGTGAAAGGCTGCCAGCCCAGTCAATCGTTCACTGCACATAGAATTTCTCAAATAGGTCTTAATTCTTTTCAATGAGGAAAATTATCTTTCGACTTCAGCCATGGACACAGGTAATGTAGCTAGGACACACAGCAGATGTCGGATAGAAGTGCTTATTGCATATATCCATAGTAGACATCATTCCATTTGATATGTTAGAATGTTTCTTGCCTTTCCACTTCTGACACCAAGAGATCATACTATATATATATAGTTTTATCTTACGTTAAATTTTGGAGGTTTCCGGACCCCATGGACACCCCCCCTGGCTACGGACCTGCTCTAGACCTGTTGGTTAAATTCTTTTACTCGTCATATATTGATATTGAACCATATCATACAAGAAATGTCAGATAATGTTTTAGCAATATATTCTTCCCGATTACTAAAGTTTTAATTAAAACCAAGGTTTTTTGGGTCTTCTGAATTTTATAGTAATCCAATAAGCTATTACCCTAGACAATGAGTAAAAATAGAAAATACATTATTAATAACACAGTTGGAAGGGGTCTAAGCCCCAAAAAGACTCTACACAACCTTGGTATGGCACGGAATTTAAGTGGATAAGCTAATTGCAGTAGAGCATATGTTTCTTTCAATTTAACATAAATTATATTTTTGCTAGACATTCAGGATGCCAATGATTTATTTATGTGTTTGAGCCACACTATCGTGTAGGAGAAAATAGTCTGATTTTTCAATTCTAAATTGAGAAAATTTTACTAAAGGCCTACACACATTTTCATTTGCTTGTTTAGTTTTTATAATACCTTTCCCCCTCTATATTTGTCAAGTGATTTCAATTTTTACTTTCTCTCGACACCTCAGAGAGAACGTATTGTGATCATCAAATTCATTTAACTTGATTTTTTGATAAATGTCAATGTTTCATGACCCCCCTAAAACCAAAATAGTTGTTTTCGCAATACCGCCTGTCTGTACCTCAGGCTAGAGATTAAATGGTGTTACCGCTTGGACTAAAACTTAGTATCTGAGGTTTTCATAAAAATCCCCAGAGGGGTTTTTGGAATTAAATATATAACCACAAAATTAAGGGTAGTTTATTGAAGGGCAAAAAAAAATAAGATTTTCCCAAAATTTGCTCAAATAATTTTGATTATATTTTTTATCTAGACATTTTTTATCACTATCAACAGGATGGAAATTTTTATTTTCTCATGAAAATTACTTCAAGGGTACTTTCCCTGCTGAAATTTTCCAATTTTAATAAGCTTTCCACAACTATTTGAGATACAAAATAACTTACCATTGTAAAGTTGTAGTACTATTAAAGATAAAGATCTTTTATTTGAAATATATATTTTATATAAAATTATGTATGAGCTATAAGCAAATATATATAATTTTTAATTTAGGTCTTTGAATATGAATTTGATACTTATGCTTTTTGGTGGACAAAGATGTTTCTATTTTCTCAATTTTTCTGTAATAGTATTCCTAGTTACTAATTGCATAAAGTAAGTAAGAGTAGTAGTGTGGGTGGCGTATGGGAACAGCGCTGTTATAGGTTGGTTAGATCACGTGATATCCTTCCCCCTTCTCACATCAATGTGGTAATGGGTTTTTCCAGGTGGCAACATCGCAACCCTGGTGCCAGTATATTTCCATCGGGGTTACTGACCTGAATTTCCCTTCCATTTCCCCTCTGGTTATTTCCATGACAACATGAGGTGATTCCCACCTGCCTCGCCCCTACACCGTTGGCTTGTGGGAAGACACCTCCGCTACCTGGAGGTGGCAAAGCTCCCGCCAGATGAATGGGGCCTGTGGATGTTGGGGTTGGGACCGAGTCTGTCACTCGGCTTGGAAGTGGTTGGAGGGGGTCTTTGGCATAACCGATTTGTAGGATGATGCCTCCACTGCTTGGAGATGGCAAAGCTCCCACCGGCTGAATGGGTGCCGTGGATGTTGTTGTCGGGACCGAGTCTTCCCAGCGGCTTAGCCCGGCATCTCCAGCATCAATTCTAACTAAAACACAAGAGTTTGAATTCAAACACAAGTCAAACTAACTACAAAGTAAGCACTTGAAACTATATACTTCCAACCAAAGTCAATTTTAATAAAATCATCATAATTTAGCAAAATAATTCCTGGAAACAAAATTACCATTTTATTTATATTTTGTTCTCTTAGTGTACAGTATGAATATCAATTTTTCAATTTTAAAACGGATCCCTCAGTTGCTCTAAATACCCAATTTAAAAGAAACTTGTTTATTTCACACAATGGAAAATGTTTTCACCCATTAGTATACTATTATAGAGGTTTACTAAGTAATCTACTAATTATATGCTCTTTCAACTTATAATATTAATAATATTTTATACATCAGTATTTTTTTTATTATTTTAACGTAAAATAATAATCTCGCCTATGGTTGCATCAATCGCATTCATAGCCGAAAAAAGTCCTTTAAAGGCGAATGTGGTACTAAGAGTGGTGGTGTAGGTGATATTACTGGAACCCCTGCAGACACTTTATGTGCAGGAGACATCATACAGTGCTCACATGCATCTGAAACAAACATAACTTTGTATTAGAATATTTTAACGTAAGTGATGGCCATGAATAATCATGCAGAAACTACCTATTAATCTGCATAGCCATTTTCAAAAAAATAGCTATGGGCCTGCCGGGACTCGAAACAGGAGCACCTAGATCAGGAGGTAGGCATTCTACTAACTGAGCCAAGGTGTCATACAATAACATTGCAACAAGGAAATAACCTTAAATCAATATAATATTTACCATTTAGCATTTATAAAAAAATAATAACCCCCAATTTTGTTCATGATAAAAAACACCAATTTAGCACATTATTCATATTTTGATACAATTTTGCATGGTGCTATCTTATTTTTTAATTGGCTTTTAAAATCTAACTATTCTTTCTAACAAATTTGGTCTTTAATTGGTCAGCAATTACCAACCTTTTGCGGTTAATTCCTCCAGGTAGACACCAAGGCCCATCAGATCCGTGGGTGTCTGTGGATCTCCCCACAGCTCATTCTCTAAAAAATACAACGTAACAGCTTAGTTCATAATCAGTATAGCCTGAATTTAAAAATAATAAACAGATTATCTACGTGATATAATAATAAGATAAAATAATCTCCAGAGTGTCAAGGGAACCTGAGACAATTAGCAGCGTTAGCTCATCCAGGGCAATGATTTATACATATGTACTTTATAATAACACACGCCTCACTTTGAAGCGTTAGCCTGTTCTTGGTGTCTGTATTAAAAAGCTCGACAGTAATGGGCGTCCTCGACCAACGGCCAAGCTTTACATATATTCCCCCTGTACAGGTTGTGACTGTTGCAGATCTATTTGCTTTGTTTAAAAATAGGCAGCATTTTTTAGTGGTGAGAACGGGTATTTAGTTATTTCGAACAGTACAAGAGTGCTTTTTGAGCCCAAAAATATTTTTAAATTGTTTGTTTTCTGGTGCATTTAGGCTGGACTATGCAATGTATTTCATAATTACAGGGTTATAGAAACTGATGGCATTGTGGTATTTAAAACACTACCCTCAATAAACACATTATTATGTTAATTATAATAAGCACTTGTTCAAAACATCTTTTACATAATATTTATTTTTTAGTAAATTACCCTCAAATAATTTTATAGTTTGGAATAAATGTATTCAATAAACTGCTTTTATATAAAAAAAATACATTATTTAATTACTATAACCACTCTTGTCTATACGATTTTAAAATAATATTCAGCCATTAGTATACTACCAACAAAATTAATTACCATTTAACTATAGCTAGGAATCAAGTTTTTTCAATAAACTACCCTTGATTATAATAAACCGTTGTTTCGGCATAACTTTATCCAAATGTCATTCAAAAAGTGGATGCTTAGACACTTTCAAATTATCTATAGTTTTAATTCTCATATACCTATTATAAATTAATAAACTTAAACAACTCTGCTATGATTTATTGTAATTTTTTGAAATAAATTAAATATACACTTTGATTTAACAACAAACAAATAATGAGTGTGCCTGTTAGAAAATTACATTTACTCACCCATATCCGTCAGTGAAGCGTAATCACTCATCATGGGCTGCGTGTTTAACACTCGAAGACAAGTTATACAATGAAAGGATTTCAAAACAGATACTGATATTTATAGCTGTTACATCGAAAGTTGTGACAGAGCTATGACTTAATCAGGGAAAACCCATTGCCACATAGAAGGGGAGGGTTGCGACATCATTTAAAGTCGGGATCTATTCCTGTCTCAACTTGTATTATCGAGCCGCCAAACTGGCACTAGGTATGAGTCATCAAGGTTGCGACTGTTCGATGACGTCATCAGGAAAACCCATTGCCACATAGAAGGAGGAAGGGGAGGGTTGCCAGGGTTAATGACCACATGTACTATCTCACGGTTTCAAGGTCACGATCTATTCCAGTCTCGACTTGTCCTTCGAGCCGCAAAACTGTCACCAGGTATGAGTCATCGGGATAACCCATTGCCACATAGAAGGGGAAAGGGGGAGGCTGCCAGGTTCAATCACCTCATGGACTAGCTCACGGTTTAAAGGTCACTATCTATTCCTGTCTTGTCAAGCCGCCAAACTGGCGACTATATGAGGCATCAGGGAAAACCCACTGCCACATAGAAGACCAACGGAAAAAACTCCAGAAACAAACCTTTGCGACATTAACCCCATGTCGTCATGGAAATAACCAGAGGAGAAATAGAGGGGAAATTCAGGTCAGTAACCTATATGGAAATATACTGGCAACAGGGTTGCGATGATGCCCCCTGGAAAAACCCATTACCACATAGATGGGGGAAGGGGAGGATATCACGTGATCTAGCCAGCCAATCACAGCGCTGTTCCCATATACCGACCGCACTACTAACAGTTTATGTTATTGCATTCATGATCTTTGGTGTAGTATTTCTACAACAATGTATAGACCTATTGTTTCGTTTCACAAATCTTGGAAGTTTTTGGTAAATGTCTAATTTATTATAAAAGTGGGAGAAAGCAGTGCACCGTACTATTTATTTTAATTGAACTCTCTTGATGCTGGTAAAGTTGAAGTTAATATATAGGTTACGGATAGGCTACAGCCGTCACCTACATTATATTTCAATTGGTCTTAGAATTAAATCCTAGACCTTTGGCTTAGGGCGCGAATGTTCTACCGCTGAGCTATCAGGATTCGTCCCGTACTCAGGCTGATTCTTCACTTCGCTAATCCTGAACAATTTAATATTGCACGAGCAGCGACATAAAGCCGACTACAGAGTCACCAGTGGTTGTGGTACAAACTATAACATCCTTATTTTCATGAGAAGCCCGTTATTTGTAAACTGGAAACTCTTGTTGCTATAATAGTGGAAATAAAAATATTACAATTGTATTTACAGTCTTAGTCCCTTTAATTGATGACGTAAAGAGAAATAATACATTATTCTATTAGAAAGTACTATTGGAAACTTTTGATAACTCTTTAAGATAATTCTTTAGGACCATTCGCCCACAAAGCTACTCAAACAAGACTCAAAAGTGACGAAAGTAAAACCTAAATTACCAAAGAGTAGCTTGAGCGTCACCGCTAATGTAGGTATATTTCAACACCGCTCCGCTCACGGTGCTACTGTTTGCTAACCAGTTTACGACGCGTCCATCACTGTAAACTCAACATTCTAGTCACCAGGCTGCCTCGGTTACAAACTCACCATGAATGAACAATTATTGAACATTTAATGTACCATTCAAGTTAGATTTCTTTAGACATTCTGTACAACGATATATATTTTGCATCAGTTTGTTGCAGTTTTTTGCCGCAGAAAATAGCCTATTATTATTATTATTATTATTATTATTATTATTATTATTATTATTATTATTATTATTATTATTATTATTAGTCTGCAGTTTATATTCTTTTTTTTGTAAGAATGAATCCAAAATATTTTTTGGACACGTCTCTTGTATTTGTAATAATAATAGAGAACCAAATATTCCTGACACTCGAGTCACTAGACATTATATTAATAAATATTAAATATTCTAGAAGCCCGAAGAAGGTGCTTAGTCATAGATAGTAAGAAACTGATTGAAATCCCGACACTTTCACGTATCACCGTGTGCGAAATATAGCTAACAACCAGTTACTGCCCAGTTTGTGACTTCAATCACTAACCACCCGGTCCAAACACAGTTGAGTAACTCCGTGGACGAAAGGCCTAATTAATAAACTAAATAAAACATTCCTAATAAGCCAAATGTTAGTGACTCTCAATCAATGTTGGGAGTCGGTCATAATAGACTTTTCCTTAAATTATGAACGAAGACTGACCCTGATCCAGGGACTGAGTGTTAGAGCATTGGCATGCTAAGAAAAGGTGCCCGGGTTCGATTCCCGTGTCCAGGTAGACATGTTCTAATGGAGGTATTGCTTGCCGCAGGGGAGGGGGCCACACGGCTGCCGAGTGCGACGCACTGCAGACTCTGAAGACCTCGTCCCGTCTGCTGGACGACAGTCAGGTGTTGTTACCCTTGCGGTGTTTGTTGCTGAGGAGGTCTGCAGACCCTCAGGACCGTACCAGATGGCAGCACTTGCTGAGTCTAGAGACTCATTTGGAGACCAGGAGACACACGGCGGTGTGGTGGAGTCATCAGGCGCACGTAGACAAGGTCACTTTCAAATTCTGAGACATAACATCACTTTTATAGATTGTTTTGTAAATAAAAGTATAATTTATAAACAAAATTATTGTCAAACAATTATTTAGAATAAATAACACACATATTGATCACATCAGTGAAAATAAACAATAAACAACAAACATTGATCTCCAATGATGAGCGCAAGGACCAAATGTCAAGCGGACGTTGGGGTTCGAATCCTGAATAGGTTTTTTGAGGATGCTTTTACTAAATAGCTCTCCACTTTCAACTCCTACCAATTTGGGTAGATTTCCTCTAAATTCTAATTACCTTCTCTTTACTGATTTTGTGTGTTTATATAATCATTATTTGAACACTGTAATGATCCTGTTTTGTTGCATAGCTTTCTGGAGTAATTAGATTCAGTTTGTGTCATAATTTATTTAGTCAGACTGTACTGTTGTTTGTACACCTCCGTACACGTGTGCGCAGGCTACGGGTTAGGAACATTCAGTTTACTTGTTTCTAGCCCTAGTAATTATTTAAGAAAAAAACCTCGCAGTGTGAGTGCGAGAAAGAGAGCAACATATTTAATATATTTTTAAAAAAAGTCGTTTTACTTGTGCTCGCAAGAGTTCAGCAGCTCTCGGGATCAAAATTAATGATAGCTAGGAAACTGGTGGTGGAAGAGGGGTTGGGGGGGGGTGTATTATTTTTTTCTTGACTTGTTAACGAGATGTTCAAGGAGTACGGATAGCGACAACACTACCAACGATACATTTTATTAAAGATGTTTATTATTTTGTAATGAGGGTAGCATACTTTTGATTTTTTTTTAATCCCTTACTGTTTCCAGCCTGTGGCTTGCTAGGCCTGTCGTAGCTTCGTATGCCTTATAATCTAACTTAAGACTAGGACAGGCGCAACATCCAGTCCCCAGCCATTAATTCATCACTGTGAAAGTGTAAACACACATTTCACCAATAATACATTTCTCGGCCATGCCGGGAATCAAACCAAGGACCATTAGCCCACTAGACAGACATGCAACCAACTGAACTAAGGTGTAGGATAGCCTATGCTTGATCACTTTTCAACTATCACAAGCTTTTAACGGTTTCTCTTTCTTTTATATTCTCCAAAGTTTTCATCATGATAATCTCTACCCGAAAGATTGTGTGGTTTTTTGTTCTCTGTGAAGGGAATTAATAGCTCTGGGATTAGAAACATTACAAAGAAAATTGGTCAGGCGTGCACTTCTGCATCCCAATCGATCAAGTGGTTCCAGAGTCTAAAGTAACAGGCAAACATACTGACCGACACCTTGTTTTATAATATGTAGAGATTCAGAATTTTAGCGTTAGGCCTATTAGACATCTTAATATTAGCGCACGTAGACATTTTAATCTAATCATTAGTTTGGCTGTCAAGCAGCAAAATGCGTGTTACGTATATTGTGGGTAAGGTAGCTCTAGTCTACTGTTCCACTTTTGTCTTTACGTTAGTGCATCTTGCCTCGATCTGTTCCTTATATCTAAAAACATAGTGATTTGAAAATACTCGTTCAAATCTTTTCTTGGAATACACTGGTGTGCAACAGTCTCGGGCCATGTGGTTTTTGTACGATATTTTTTTTAACGAAGGTTTATACAAAAAACTTGTTTATACAAAAAATATAGAAAGTTTATATTTATATAGGTTTATACAGTTTTTAAATGTTTATAATAAATAAATATTTGCTCAGTAATATTCTAAATGACCATGTCCTGAAGAAACGGACAATAAGCTTTAAATTAAGTAATCGAACAAGATTTATTTATATATATTGGTAGATAAATTGTAATATTTTGTAACTTTATAGCTCTACCATTGGCGGAAATTACTGTGGCACGACGAGGAGTATAATCAATTTAACGATTAATGCAGGTTTAAGGAATTTTGGTCCTTTCTTTCACTAGAAAATTCCCCAATTTCTGCCTTGTTGGAGTGTTTATTTTTTCACACGCAGTGTCCTGGATCATCTCACAAACACTCGATTGGGTTTAGGTCCACAGATAGTGCTGGACATTCTGAAAGAGGATTTGTTTACAGTTAAATAACCATTTACCAATTTTGACGCATGTTTGGGATAATTATCGGGCTGAAAAATCCAATTTCAAGGCGAGGGGTACATCAGGGATGAACTGGGACACTGGGAGACAGGGATACATCAGGGATGGACTGGACCACTGGGAGACAGGGATACATCAGGGATGGACTGGGACACTGGGAGACAGGGATAACATCAGGGATGGACTGGGACACTGGGAGACAGGGAGGCACCAGAGATGGCATGTGCATGTTTTTTCTGCTACTCATTCAAAAAGTGTCATCATTAGGTCTACTCTCCAAATAAGTAGATGTGTATGGTATTTTTGGGAACTTTCCTAAAGGGATAATATAAAACCACAACGTGTAGGGATCTCCTTCACTAGCTATTAATAAGAACCAAACATGTTCATGATAATTACTTGTGTGTTCAGGGGCGGGCTGTACAAAATTGGAGGCGCCAAAGTTAAACAAACATTTTTCTTCTTGACGTTTCAACATTATAATTTTTCCTTTACGAAATCGATTGTTAAAAAAATATCAATGTTAAAAATATTATTTAAATAAGGAAATATTGTCATCACTATAAATTAGATTTGTTTAAAACAAAAAATGTATTATATATTTCGTTTATTACTAGATGATATTGATAAGGACTGAAAATAACTGTAAAAACTTTGAAAATAAAAATATTTTCTATTTTATTTATGAATAGGTTTGTGAAAGCTCTGCGGCATCAGCCATTATCACCCTTTCTTGAGGTGGGATGGTACAATACACAGATAAAATGGTACAGATAATATTTTTGTAGTTCTTACAAAAAAAAGTTTGAACGAAATAAATTAAATATTGTTCTTAAGTAGAAACATATGTTAGAGTTTAATTTTATTAACATTGTGATATCGACAGTTGTTGAATATCTGTCAAGGGTGTCCTAGAATATTTTCTTTTAAAATAACTTTTCCTCTTCATCTAAAATGTTTATCATCAAGTGCTGATATACTCATGACATGTTCAAGAACTGTTGTGATTACCTACCATCATCGTGAACTGTTTCCAGCCTGTGGCCATGTCTGTTTAGTAAAATACCTCCATCTTCTTCTGTCCTTCTACCATTCTTCCTCCTGCACTCTCTTCCACTCTCCTCTCCCTTGCACACTTGCTACTATCTGTCTCTCCCATATCTTACTTCTTATCCATTAATCTTCTTGGAATCCTCTCCCCTTCCATCCTAATTACGTGTCCACAACATCTCATCCTAGCTTCCTCAACTATCTTATGTGCACCAACACTTGTCCTTACGTCTTCATTCCTAATCCTATCTCTTCTGGTGCTCCTCAAAAACTTCATAGCCATGGCCTCCACTTTCTTTGTTTCTCTCTTATCTAAAATTCAAGTTTCCTCTGCATATGGTACCATGGAGGTGAAGTATGCTCTATATAACACTACCTTACATTTTAGGGGCACTTCTCATTTCCATAGTAGGTCTCTTACACTTCTGTAGTAAACCTCTCCCTGCTGCCCTCGTCTCACTATATCTTATTTGCTGCCCCCCTTTCCCCTCAATCACACTACCCAGATACTTCACGCGCTTTACTTCTTTCAAATACATTCCATCCAGTTCTTGTGATTACCTACCATGTGTGGAAAATTAAACTATATGTTACCAGTCGAGACATATTTTATTTATTTTGCTTCAAAAATTGTTTGCTATCAGAATTTCAAACACACTGCCCTCAACTCCGCGTTCCCTTAGCTCCAGCCTTGAGTAAGGGCCTTGTTGCTCCTCTCGAGTTTAACGAGTGTCGCACTCCTTCCCGCGACCCAGTCTAACGGCACGCGATCGTATCCATACTGGCGCCCTTAGTTAGGATCTTGACCGGGTTAGGATTGTGCCTTAGTTTATATCTGGACGCTATATTTAAATATTTAAACATACTGTGTTCGGACGCCAGGTATTTTCACGTTCCCCACCAACGATTAAGCCCGCCGCACATTGGACGCAGGGCAGGCGCATCAGAGGGGCAGGCGAGGAAGAGGAAAATCTGTAATACACGTGTTCTTATGGGTTACCGCACATTGGACAGAGTGCAGGTGCAGTGTAGGGAATAACTCTTTCCCGCCTCGCTCTGGTTGTAGTAGACGTACAGTTGTCCTGTGTCCTCTGCGCCTCTGTCACGTAGTTTTTGTGTATTGTGATGGAACATCTTGTTCAATTAGTTCAAGACCATCCAATATTATATGAAACAAACAATCCAGACTACATGAGGACGAAGCTGAAAGATGAGCTATGGGAAAAGATTTCTATTGAACTGAATTAATCGAATGTTAAATGTAATATTCTAGATTTTTGTAGTTAGTGAAATTAATCTACAGTAAATCGTATAACCCATTAGAAGAATTAGAAGTTACTAGACACTGCGCATAAAGTAAATTACAATTTTAATCTTTTTTCCCTTTTTACTAAGAGAGTAGAGTAAAATTAAATTATTTAATTCAGAGTCTGACTCGGAACCCAAATCTGTCAGAAGTTCCTTTAATTTACACGCCATATCACGTCTTGTACCACTGAGTGAAAGCTCCCTGACTCACTTCAAATCTGCGGTGACCTGCACAAACCTATTCCTGTGCTGTGCCTGCCCTCTGCCTTTGCTGCGCCTGCCCTGCGTCCAATGTGCGGCGGGCCTTAGACTGGTTTTGATTTAAATGGAAGATAACGTGCATTAAATATGACACATTTATTTTTACGATCAACTTATTGCACACTTTGGCTATCTATGAAATAATAAATATAAATAATGTGGGGTGAGTTTAAGTGACTAGTTCATCCCCAACGCTTTGACTGCGTGGGTGTATAACACATACCCACTCTGTTTGCTGGTGTTATCGCGAGTGTTTTTACAATGTCTGCCGCGAGGGTTTCTTTCAAACCTCATCCTGTCCCCTTGGACTATTTCACTTCTTAAAAAGAAACTGGCCAAGGTCGCTTTCACTGCAACTTTAAAAATTTGCTAGTCGGTTTGGGGAGATCTTTTACAATTTTTCCTGTTCTTTACTGTTAGTTTTTAAGGGTGTGAATACTAAAAAACAACACAATATGTACTGTACCCTTATTTTATAAAGTGGGACCAAGTTACGCTTCAGTCCTTCCTTTACTAAAACTAATAAATCATGCTAAAGTTAACATTAAATATTATGTTGTGTTTCACCAGCCCTTGAGGAACATTGGCGCGGTACTTCCCGAGGATGACCCAGAGATTGTCCAGAGGGTGTGCGGGGTACTGGATGTAAACAGTTTCGAGGTGCGTGCCCCAGGCCTTCCTTCACACGCAGAACACCTGAGATTGCGGGCAGTATACCTGCAGGCGGCGCTCATGGCTCATCACTGCGTCGCAAACACTCACCTTGCAGTGGACGACAACTTTCTCATCACCATCCATGCGAGTGTGCCTATAAGCCAGGGGCAGCCCATTTTCTTCAACTACACTAATCCTTTACAGGTACAGTACACACACACACACACTCCATGTCACCTCATTCTATCATTCGTGAGTTGATATGTTTAAATGGTACCAGTCGTATCTGGAACAAAATAAACCCTATAGATCCCTTTTTCTTCTCCACACAATCGGCAAATATTCAAACCATTATGGTGAACAAGAACTGAAACTGAAGGCTTCAAGAAATGTTTCAACAACATATGAACAAAATGTATGATAAAAATGTTAAGACCTTAACTCCCAACTCAAGTGCAACCATGTTGAGGTCATTTTGCCTGTTCAATCTTGCTCATTCTGTGTCATTAGCCCTACGTCACGATCCTGATCATTTTTCCCCATTTGATAATTTGCCTCATTTGAATATTTTTAATATTTAATTGGCGTATAATCATTTGGTTCGACTCACTGGAGAGGATGTTTGTGTTATTTTTGGGACTTGGTCGTTGTGTTTTATTTGCGGGCGTTAGTTGATGAAAATTTTTAATTTTGCTCCAGAGAGGAATTGTTTGATTTTAGTTTGTTGAAATAAGACAGTTCAATGAACAATTAATCACTCGCCAAAGACTTGTGTGAACCTCATTCTGATATGTTAATCCTAGATCCTGTATCCAGCTCAGTTTAAGGAGATCCTAGATCCTGTCATCATTATTTTATTCTATGTTGTTGATTAAAATATTCACCGTTGCTATGCGTAAAATGTATCAATACAATAATAAATTAATTCTTGCGATATATTTATTATTTTAATTTCTACATAGTTCTCTCTACGAATTACAGATTACGTAAATTATGTAGTTTGATTTTATATACTAAGTAAAACGATTAATTGAATTCAATAATAGTTAGTTTTAATCCTGATTAAAACATTAATTGAATTTAATAATAGTTATTAATATTTTCAATGAGGATTTAAAATAATAATAATAACGAAATTATTAAATTACATTAATTTTTTGTATGTATAAGCAAATTACATTATCATTCAAGTTCTCTAGTTTTATATTTGTACATCTGCTTATAACTAATGTTTATCGTAGAGCATGACATGACAGTTTGAATAAGGCTCGTTTTCCCTCCCAGGGAACATCTGAACGAAGAGAACATCTTCACGAAGGCAAGTATTTTGACTGTACGTGTTCTCGTTGCCGTGACCCGACAGAACTTGGCACTTATATGAGTTCTCTCAAGTGTGTCAAGTGCAGAGGCAAGGGATTGGTGAGTCCTGTGGAAGCTCTTAGGGAGAACAGCCCGTGGGAGTGTAACCAATGCGGGCACTACTACAGCGCTCTAGTGGTTCATTCCGCTACTGCAAGAGGCAAGGACTTGCTCGAGGATATCGATAAAAGTACGTCATACACGTCTTATAGAAATGTACGTACAACACTATTAACCATCAAATAGATAGATGTATCACAAAACTAACATGTGCGTTAATTCTCTGTCAAAATGCAACCAGTTAAATTAACTAAGAAAAATTCCCATCTCTACCATTCACTAAAAAATTTAATTAGTAAAATATTTCGAATTCTAGTCCTGAAACTTTTATTTACAAAAACAATACATCATTAAGTATATAATATACTAGAAGTTTGAGCCGTTCTTCGCACGGATAAGTATTATCAAAATATATATTAAATTAGGACGTTGAACATCCGGCAGCCATCATTTTGATAGTTCCTCCATGTAAAATCCTGAGCTAACAATATCAATAACAAACCAACCATGGATATTAATAAATATAGGGACAACAAACTTACACATACAAACTGAGTGCACCAACAAACGCAATCCATTGACAAAGCAATATTTACCTAAACAGGATCATAGATAATTGAGATGAAGGAAATACATTGTTACAGAAACATGTTGGTAAAAAAAAATCCTATTTCAACAAAGAGCATAAATGAAATAATAGACTCTGTTAAAAGAACAATAAATATTGAGCATCATGATTTCACAAAAGAATCATGGTCCCCAAGCTATGTCACCCTAGTTTGTTTATTTAAACTGTTATCTCATCCATAGATAGGCACTCAATTAAGCTTCGATGTTAAACTTTGCATCACTTTAAGATAATAGCTTTTGTATTCGTTTATTTTGAGACATTTTTAATCTACCTTTACAAAGTTATATTTTTCCATCTTAATCGAGAAGTTTTTTTATCAGTGTGGACAATTATTAGAACCTCCGACCTTAACTTTCCAGCACCTGATTTTTAATTTCCAAACTTTACCAATTTTATGGTTATGTGGGATGGTCCTTTTAGCAACTTGGCGAATTTAAATTTTCTTCCATGACAAAAAATATATTTTCTAATCCTTTTGGACAGATGTCTATTTACTCCCCCTATTTATTCCCCCCCCCCTCACCACACCCTCTTCAGTTTCCACACACATCCTAGTTTGAAATTTAAAGAACTATTTTATTTTCTTGAATTGTTTTCTTACGTGCCTAAAAAATTTCAACTTAACCACATCGAAAATAGTGTTTTTAATTAATTGTATAAGTTTTAAGCACTTCCATTTCTCGGGCTTCAATTTTTAAATTCCATATGTTCAAAAACCATTCAGCTATCCGGGAAGGTCTGTTAACTTGCATGCCAAATTTCAATTCTACCTCCCCAAAAGGTGTTTTTTATAATAACTTTGGCAATTTTGAGGGGAGCCATGTTAGTCGTCTAACACTAAAAGTAGTTTATTCTTTTAATTTTGGAAATTTGAGATTTTCCATTTGACAGCCTCCTTAGAAGTAACTAATATTACAAATGTATGGATTATTTTAATTGATGCTTCTACATTCCTGGCGAATTAAAAATGTTCAAATGTTTATAGTTATTTTGAATTGTCCCTATATCTGCTTGAAAATTCCGGTTTAATACCACACATAGAAGTAGTTTCACCTATTAGTTTTGGAAATTTTAACTCCAGCACCAATCCTTCCCTTCATTTTTCTAAAAAATTATAAACCACCAACCATCGTGGGTTCCTTCCTTCTTGCAACGTCAAGCGATAGACTCGTGAGTTCCTTCCTTCTTGCAGCGTCAAGCGATAGACTCGTGAGTTCCTTCCTTCTTGCAGCGTCAAGCGATAGACTCGTGGGTTCCTTCCTTCTTGCAACGTCAAGCGATAGACTCATGAGTTCCTTCCTTCTTGCAGCGTCTAGCGATATACTCGAGGGTTCCTTCCTTTTTGCAGCGTCAAGCGATAGACTCGTGGGTTCCTTCCTTCTTGCAGCGTCTAGCGATATACTCGAGGGTTCCTTCCTTCTTGCAACGTCTAGCGATATACTCGAGGGTTCCTTCCTTTTTGCAGCGTCTAGCGATATACTCGTGGGTTCCTTCCTTCTTGCAGCGTTAAGCGATAGACTCGTGGGTTCCTTCCTTCTTGCAGCGTCTAGCGATAGACTTTAGGGTTCCTTTTTTCTTGCAGCATCTAATGATTTAATCAAAGGCTCCTTCCTCCCTGCAGCGTTTAGCAATAGACTCACGGGTTCCATCCTCCTAACCGCGTCTATCAATAGACATATATAACCTTCCTTTCTTAGAGCCGTCTCTATCAAACATTTCTTGATTTTTAAAATAAAGATACGCCATTAATTGACGATCTGGGTAGTGAGAAATTCGTGTATGTCGTGTGAAGATTACACTTACATTATTGTGCCACTGAACAAATAAGTAGAAATTAAAATAATAATTTAAAAATTAATCTGTTATTTCAGATTATAGTCCTACCTAGGTTTATCTATAGCGGAACTCTTCAGAATATATTATAAAACAAGTAATTCAATGCCCTTAAAGAGGCTTTATTTTCTAGAAAAAATAGTCAATAGCTGTACGAAACTAAATAAAGACGAATGAAATAACAAAGATCCATACATGGGACAAATGCATCCATCGAAATGGAAAGTAGGTGAATATAAAATATTTCAATATGGAAAATGTATTTCCACTTTTGATATGTATAATATTGTTTATGCAAGTAAGTCATGACAACCATGAAAAAATGTCCATAATGACACTTTACAACGTCACAAACATGGATTTACCATCAACATTCGTTATTTACCTCTTTCTCTTTTCTGTCAGAAAACTCCATCTAATGTATGTGTTTCCCTTGTTCAGGAATTTAATGTCACTACATCTTTGTTTTTGTTTTTTTCCTCCTTTAAAACCGAGAAAAAAATCGCTAATTAAAAAAATATTATCACTAATTAAAAAAATATTATTCTAAAGCGTTTTAAAAATGACTTTAAAAAAATTAAAAATGTGGTCACATAGCCATGCGCTGCCTGAATAAAACTACGTTTTAAAATGTTATGGTCCCAAAACAAAATCTTTAGATGTCAGATAAATTAGAATGTTGTGTCCGTGCGATGCCAACGCCGTGTCTTGCCCTTGCCACACCCTACAAAGTCGAAAAGCACGTGGTTTAAAAGAAAATCCGAAATATTTTCTATCTAGGGAAAGTCCTTAAGCCACCCGGCACTTCAATAGTAATTTCATATTCATTAAATATTCTTTTCTGGTTGAACTGTGGTCGTATTGATGGTTATAATTTTAACTAACTTCTTAACTAAATATAAATCTTTCAATGACACGTTTATGCATTTTAATATTTTTATTTATTTATTCAGAATTTGTTTATAAAAAGAGCCAAAATCGGCTCGCATATATATAAACATCCTAATGTAGGCGTGGTTCATTCACTAACTTGTTACATACATTTAGGAAAGTGAGATCTATTAAAGGCTATACATTATTTGTCCTCACCCAGCCGCATTATTTTAGATGCAATCACCCCAATGATAGTAAATTTACAACAACAACAACAACAAAAATATATTAAAAACTTTACAAAATACAAGACAACATTTAGTACAGTATACATACAGATTCAGCTCAAATTATCACATCAGTTGCTACAAAATTTCAGATACCTTTTCACCCACATATCACCTGGGCAAAATTATTTTCCAGAATGTACCTCATAGCTTCCTTTTTAAAAAGATTAAGTTTCTTCATCTTTATTTCTTGTGGTATTATATTGAAGAATTTTAGTCCCTTGATCCTTATTGAGTAGAGTCCAAAAGTAGTGGTGTTTACTCTGTTCTGGAAATAATTATCCAGACTTCTGTAACCCCCCCTTTGATTTAATAGGTTCATAACACTATAAATAAAAGGTAGGTTGATTACAAGAGAGTTTATTATTTTATTCATAACATACAACTCGTAGAAATATGAAAGTGAGACATACAAAGAGTAGTCGAGTGAAAAAGTCAACAATGACTGATTGAAATTATAAATAATGGGGCACGACCCCAAGTCTTTGAGAGAAACAGTAAGACAATAATAAAGAATACATATATAATTGACCCAGCGCAGAAGGCGACTAACCTAACTAGAAAAGGTTAAATAAAGACAAAAGTATAGGTGTACACAACTCATCGATGCCGATACAAATTCGACATGAGCATGTTAAATAATTACTAGCTGCCATTACAAGGCGCAAAAGAGGAAAATTATCAAACAATCAATGAATTAAATCAACCTAATCAGTTATAACAGACACCATTCAAGTTAGATCAATCTAACTATAAACTTGGCCGAAGTGCTAAGTGCGCGGGCTCGTGGCCCCAAAGTTGAACAACAAGTTCACCAATTACAAAAGACTAAACCCTTAAAACTTTGACAAGCAAATCAAACATTTCAATAAGTTTAACTTTAAGAAAGATAACTAGTGCCCCAAGATGGCGGCGTAATAAATCCCAAACCCGTCCGTGAGGCGGACAAGGCGGGTCTGCAAAAAAAAGAAACGGAGTTTAAATATCAAACAATCCATAATGGCTGACAGGCAAATTCTGCAGTCTCTAAAGAAATTGAATTTGAGCAACGTATAAATAAATAAAGCCGAAACATATAAATTTTGAACATGAAGAGCCAAACATAATTTTGATACGACGAAAAATAGACTAAGTCTAAAGCTAAGACAAAGTGCCTCACCTAATTGAGCGCAGAGAAATGAGTGACATCACTACACAGTCCAGCCGTTATATACAACACAAAGTCTGTCACGTGTTCACATACGGCGGGAAACACAGATGGGACAGGGGAAGGGGCGTGCACATGCTTCGAGAACAGTCTCGTTTAGCCTCGTAATAATTCAAATTCACGCGCCGGTGGATAGGTCTTATTTCACCAGAACACAGTCGTTGGCGCATATGGGACTGCGCAATCTCGATGTTCATCTGTTCGAGTCTAGCTCGGAGTTGTACCTCGAGCCACGGACGGTTAGTAGTATACATGATGTTGATGAGTGCGCGTGTTTTCGGAGCCTTGAAGCAGGCCAGTAAAAAAGGGGACCAGGCTAGGTGAGTCCAAACTGTCTTCTTTAGATTCATGTCTGTGACAACGTCACACTTCTTGTAAAGTAATTCCCCTTTTTGTGTTCCCCAATTTTTAGGTTACTAATAGTTAGGTTGTTTTCAAGTTTATATACCATTACAACCGTATCAAAAAACAAGTGCGAGTTAACCAGAGCAAAGTAGATGGGCTTTAACACGTTCGGAGTGAATTTATAGGAATAATAATAATTAATGATAGATTCTGTCATTATATGCGATGTTGCTTTACAAAAGACTCAGGATTAACTCTTGCTTTGCAATAAAATGCCCTTTGGTTTGTATTGTTTACTGATGTTCGCAGGCAACTCCAAAGATATGGAAGATCTGTTGTTTCGTCTGCAACGTTCCTTTGCGCCTCATCATAGTCTCCTCTTAGAGTTGAAACAAAACCTTATCGCAGTCTACAGGAATACCAACCAACCAAACAACAAAATATTGGTCAAGAAAATAAACCTTTGTCTTGATATTATTCCTATTCTCAGGAGACTGGAACCAGGGATTTCCAGGTTATTAGGTAAATATATTATCATAAACTACTATCAGAAGTAGCCGACGTTGCCCGGGGTAACTGCAGAAAAAATCTCTTAATTTTATTTCTTCCGACCCAGTTTTTGAAACCCAGATATGCCTGCTGCAGGGTTATTACAACCACGACGCAAAACGAATTTGCGACCTATAGCAGAGAGACGTTAGACTTTGCGTCAAAAGTTATTATGGCCGACCACTTTGCGAAAGTAAAGTCCTTGCGAGCGCAAATATTTTCCTAGTAGAGTGACACTAAGTTGCGCAAACATTTTACTTGTACTTTGGTTTGCGTTACGAGGTTATGTTTGATAGTTTTTATAAATTATTAGGTGTTTTATGTTACCTGATTTAAACTTGCCATCTCATTGGCCCAATACAATAAACTCAAAACGTTATCATGTGTGTTTCACATATACTAACATTAAATAAGCTTATATCATAGTGTAGGACAAGAGTGGGGATAGTACGCTTACACTGAATGTTAAAAGAATATTTTCTTTGAAATATAACACTATCAAATGCATTATTACTGACCATCAACACAGTGATATTGGGACATTCCAATATTAAGATTAAATTGTTTGTAAGTCTTTTAGTAGGTGAAAGTTATACCTTGATTTTGGTTGAAAGAACAGTAGAGAGAATTCAAACATATCTCTTTACGACCAATATTGAATGTATTTTAATATTTTATCTGTGTTATTTTATAGCTATTGATAATATCTATTAAAGATGACAGCTGAAGATAACATGACTTTATATATAAATATACTAAAATTGTTTTAGTAACTTTAGTAACTAGCTTCTATTGTTCTTGCTACCAAAATCATACTATAGTTAGGTTTCAACATATTTGAGGTGTTAGTAGTCTGTTTTGACCCACCTCATGGGGCAAAATTAACCAAGACGTTAGTCTCTTTGGTCTAATTTTCCAATGATGGGGAGGTTGGGATTCAATTCTAGCTGGGTGTGGTGAGTGGTTTTATTTTTCTAAAGGTTTTCCCACACTCCCTCTACACAAATACGAATAATTTTACTATATATATATAATTTTATTATATATATTATATTGTGACACTCTTGCAAAAAAGGAAGTGCGTGCTGGACATTAAAAACTAGAGGTCACACGAGAAAACTGTTTTATTTATTCATAATTTTACAATGCAGTATGAAATTCAAAACAAGTGAATTTGAGGTTCAATTAGCCTTATGTAAATACAGATACGTCTCACAGGGGTAGAGAACCCATTGAACTAATTCCTAGTCAAACATTTTCATACGCACGGCAGAAGGCCGCGCTACCAATATAACAATACTCTAGTTGAGCTATCAAAGGTGAGACAGTGCAATTAAAACGCTAAACTTCACCAGACAAATGTCTTTCTAGGATAGCCTAAGTCTAACATAGCTCTATCCATGTAAAAAAATTACACTCGTACAATAATTACTAAAGTACCCTGTAATTTATAGACATTGATTAAGGTGGCCTGAGAATTTCCCGAAGGAGATAATTGCTAGATTAATTAAATATAACCCTGCCCGAACATCCACCTGAGGACACCCAAGGTCGACAGACATTAATGGGCCAAGACGGTTATGTCCGTCGTATAACAATATTGAAAACTGAACATTTAGACAAGCTGCAGTGGGCTGTTCCCATAGCTAAGGTCTATTAAGGTTCACAATAATATTTAAAGTTAACATACGCTAACATATAAATTTACTCTAAGCAAAATAACGTCCTTGATGAATATATAAGTCTAACATACAACTATAAAAGTACATCGTGTCCATTGAAGTACTATCCAAAATTTAAGTTTTTATTTACAATTATTATTTGGTTTTACAATCTAGTCGATGTACCCAAAGTTTTACTAAGTAATAGTAAACAGAGAAACTAGCGAAAAATACATAAGCGACGGAAAGAGCGCACTGATTAAACCAAAAGGTCTCTATTTTTTATCGCAACACCTAATTTTAAGCAAGGTCGTGGATTAGCCACAAAAAAACCATAAACCATAATGTAAGTTTAGACCCAATTGAAGTTAAACCCAAACAGTAATTTAGAACAACAATTCTCCCCCATAATATTGCCAAAAGGAATTTAGAATAATAATAACAATCTCAGAAGAGACTCAAATCGGCGCCCTCACCTTCTCAATGCCAAACTAAAACTTGCAGGCTATTTTATACCAATTCTAAACTTCAACCTCTTCCTCAGAGAGGGGGAATTCAGGGGGAAAAGAGAACAAGAGAAAGGAGGTGAGCAGCGCTCAAGGTGGGAAAAATGGGTAACTCTGGGAACTTATAGATCACGCTGATAGCATTCAATTTGGAGAACCGGAAACAACTTGAATCAAGTTACAGTTTATATTCCTTGTGGGTGGGGCAATAATCACAGGTGGACGGCAGACTCTAGCCCCACTTTTAGTCCGTAGCGAGGTTTTCTCGGTAGAGTGTTGTCGTGATGAGAGCAGTCGAGCGGCCGCATTCAAACAGGCAGATGGTGAGTAAGGCCCATATAACTCAGCGTTGAACTGTTTGTGTTCGTCCATGTTTATGACATCGTCACAATATATATATACCTTATTAGGATAAAACATGTCGACAGACCAGTTGCCAAGACAATAAAAAGGTAGGCCTAATCTGTTTAAGATGCCAAATTAAAATAGGGCCTAACTTAATGTTTATATGTGGTTTGGTTTAGGCCTAGGTTTTTTTAATCATAAAAGGTTTACTAAATTTATCTGAAACCGATAATTAATAGTTATACCTAGTTATCCTGAAGTGAATAAATTGCAAACAAATCATTCTAAAGAAATATTATGTCCTTACATTCTTAGTCACATAACTAAAGTCTCAAGAATTCCCTTTAAATAAAAGTTGCATTTTATTATTTTTAACCATCCAAACCACCCTCTCGTTCACTTTATATGTTAACTTAGTAGCCCGACTGGGTGTAAAACTGTAAATGCCCATTGTTTTGACATTAAGTTGTCGAAAATATTCAGTGTAAACACTATTTTTGGGGAGTTCTTAAACGCTTTCATCAACTTTAAATAACTAGTTTTATTTTCTAAGATCTCCACACAACATATTACACTTGTTCCAGTATAAACACAAATATATTAAGAATAAATCATTGGGTCGTAAAGCTTACATGTTACAAAATCAAACATTGTTTCTTTATTAGCCATTTTCTCATACTAATTCATTTCCACATATGACATTACTATTTAAATGCATATTTCACATTATGATTTTGACTAAAATATGTTGTGTGTATTGAATAATGTAGGCTTAGTATTTTTTCATTTCAAACCGTAGGCACACAAAATGATACAAGGGATTTATTAAATTAAGCTAGGTTAAAAGTTTCTTACAAAATAATGTGACTTTTGATCAGCTGTTTGGGAAAATAAAAACCCATGAATAATGTTCAGTCATGAGTACCAGCATTCTTGAAATAAATTTACTTAATTTATAGCCTCTAACGTCTTAAAAGGTAATATTCTTTGGAAAAGTGTTGCCAACTGTTGACGCAAACTGATTTTATTCTGTGCGTTGATGCTAGAAGCAAAGTCGAAGCTAGAACTAGCGGACGATACAAAGTGTGGTGGTCATAATAACCCAAACGCTATCTTTTCCTCGAAAATGAAGCTAACTAGCGGCAGCAACTAACTTAGCGTCGAATGGTCATAATAACCCTGCTATGTCCTATATGTAGGGCACCTGTACTCCTATATAAATGTCTCTGGAGGTAGTTCTCACTGTTGTCAAGAAATGGCAGCTGAATTCACTGTCTTAGAACAAGCAAAGCTTGTGTCAGGCACAACAGATATATCAGTTTGTCGTGCAGTCTATTTGTTTGAAGACTTTACATAACTACAAAATGAAAAATGGCTTCAACATCACGTCCAGGAATGAAAAGTGAGTAATTCATATATATGGGTGATTGTTTTTAGCACTGCATTGTTTGTACGATTTACATAACACAACAATAATGATTTATATAAATAAATAAGAGACCGATTTTGCTTTTCAAGCTCTAGGTTATGATCTGAAACATTCTATCCTACATGTAGGTCACTAGGCAAATGTGATACATTTGGAAATAAAACTATGAAATTTAAAAACATTTGTTGTTGTTTGGTTTTGTTTTAGGTTTTAGATGATATCGACGGGCTTGTTTATATAATATTACTAATATTCAAAGTTTAAAAAAAATATTAATTTTTATTTCAGCGAGTACACACTTGATGACATTTTGACACTGTTAGAAGATTCAGGATTCCCTGTACGTGCAGATGAAGAGATACAATTATACATCCAACCTCCAAACAATGCTAATGATGATGTAACAGATGAGGACTCCGGTGATGAAGATGTTGTCAATACCAATAATCTTCCAGGATCACAACTTTTAGCACCGGCTGAATTGTCACAATTTATCCAGGATGACGACAAAGAAGAAAATAACATTGTTGGCGAACCTCTTGAACCACCGTTCAAGAAAATGAATAGGAAAACCGCTAAGAAGATATATGACTGGTGTAGCCGGGACCTAAATGCCGATTGGACAGTTTGGCCGAAAAAGCAGGACGTGTATAATGAACTGACTCCAATGGAAATGTTTTTCTTATTCTTTGATGAAGACATAATATCATTGATGTTGACCAAAACAAATCGTTATGCTGCCTTGCATAATAGATTAGATGATATTACGACCATTGATTTTATTGTTTTATTGGTGTGCTATTACTGAGTGGTTATGTTCCATTACCACGCAGAAGAATGTTTTGGGAAACCGCAGTTGATACTCATAATGAGCTTGTCTCATCATCGATTTCCGGAGACAGTTTTGAATTTATTCTGACTAATATTCATGTTTGCGATAATGACAATTTGAACAAAGATGACAAGTTTGCTAAGGTCCAACCTCTGTATGATGCATTGAATGATACATTTTTGCTATGTTATTTAGAAAGATCCGTATCAAGGTGCTTCTACCACTGTGAACCCTGCTTTCAAAGATTCTGGTCTAGGGGCATCTATTGTTTTACAGTATTGTGATATACTGAAATCAGTTGGACAATTTCTTTATCATATATATTTTGACAACTTTTTTGTAGGGCTACCTTTACTGGAAGAACTCATAAACAGAAATACAAAAGCAACATGTACAATTCATGAAAATCGCATAGCAAAATGCCCCTTGAAAGACAATTGCACTCCAAAAATAACCGATAGAGGTACGTTTGATTTCAGAAGTGACTCAAAGAAGAACTTCTTTGTTGCTAAGTGGGACGACAACAATACTGTTACAGTGGCATCCAATGTGACTGGTATTCAACCACTTCATCAAGTTACTCCTTTATTCTTGGAAGGAAAAGAAACATGTAAAAGTTTACCAGTAAATATATGGGTGTGGTTGACAGGAGTGACCAAAATATGAGCTTGTACCGCATTACTTTAAGAAGGAATAAATGGTACATTCCACTAATAAGTGACTGTATTGATAGTGCAGAGAAAAATGCTTGGCAGCTACATCGTAGGTATGGTGGGAAATTAGACCACTTAGCATTCAGAAGAAGACTCACTTGTAACTTGCTCGAGACTTACGGTAAAAGATGCAGTTCACGAGCAGGACGCCCATCTCAAAGTGCAAAAGTTGACTCACAATTTGTTCGTTTAGATCACGTTGTCGCTCCCCAAGTAAAGCAAACCAAATGTCGACTATGTCATGCAAAATGTACAACAAGATGCACTAAATGTGATGATTGACTTCACACAAAGTGTTTCATTAACTATCACACAAAACTATAAGAAATTTCATATAGTGAAAACATGTGATTTCATATCTGGGATAGAAATTTACATAAGACATTTTTATCCTCAATAATGCTCCTGTATCTATAAGTGTTTGTATGCATAATACTTTTATTCTCACAATAATAATGGATAACCCACAGTATTTCATTTAAAGTTTGTGAGAATCTAGCTTGTTTTGGCTTTGAAGTGAATAAAATAATAGTAGAATATAGAGTTTCAGTTATTAACTTTTATGTATGGTATATTTTCCTTTTCCTTTATATAGGATGCCCAATTATTTGCATATAAGTATTTTAACACCTTTATAAAGTCCAGAGAACCATTACAGACTGTTAAAAACAAAAAGTTTCAAAAAATTATTAATTCAGGCATATCTGATTTAATGAATTTAAAAAAATCTAATACAAAATTTAAAATTCCAGCTTCGGGGTGCATATACTTGCGCATGAGGGCTACTGATTTTAAAATTTAAGCCACTATGCGTGTGGTAAATTGAAAAATTTATAATGTTAAGATATGAGTGGAAATCCCCTAAAGCAAAATATATATCAAGACATAATAAAAGTAACGTTATAATCAACTCTTTTGTTGTTTAAAGAACTATAAATTGGTTTGATTCTTCATAATGTACTACTAGGACTAATACTTGTTGTAATATTATATTAGTTGATGTTTAGTTTTTTTAAATACTAGTAAAAGAGAGCGTTTTTTTTTTTGAGACTATGGGTTGAACTACTAACTATTTTGTTATTCTTTTAGACAATGTACCGTGAATTCGTTTTCTGGAAACAGCATATTTTTTTACAATAAAATTGACTGATTCTCTCAAATTTAAAGTGAAAATAAATGTATTTAAAACCTTTAAAAAATGTATGTTGTAGAATATGTATTTTAGGTTGGGTTCAATAAGTATCAACTACCAAAACATGAGATGCTAAAAAATTAGAAAGTTAGACTGGAGCAATTCCGAACACTAACATAAAGGTATATAGAATTGTATGACCAAGGTAATTGAAATGTTAGACATTAGGTAGTTGGATAGAGTAGATCTGAGGGAATCAAAAAGTGTCAAATCTTGGAAGAATGATTAAGCTGAATGATGGGAGTGGAGAAAATGTAATAAAAGTGTAGCAGGGGTAGGTATTCTCCAGGTATGTAAGAGACCTGCTATGGACGATAGAAATGCTCTTGAAGTGTACTTTGTAGCCACAGTTACGTATGAACATAAACATAGACATTGGATGTAACATACCAGAAAGGAGGATTCTATAAGAATTAAGTTTTTGAAGTACGTGTTAGCTGTTACATTGAGAAACAGGATTAGTAATGAAGTTGTCCAGGCAAGAGCTGGGGTACAGTAAATACCCCTCGTTCACCTGTAAGGTACCAATCTCACCTGATATGGTTCCACTATGATATAACTTATAAGCTAGGGTCATAGTGTAATCCGTCAACCTTTCAGGGTAAATGGAGTGTACATGAGAAGGTAGAAGAGGCAATACTGAGATGGTATGGTCATGTAAGGATAATGGAAAAGAAAAGAACCCCAAGGATAGTTATAGAGAGTAAATATGTAGGAAAACTAACCCAAGAAAGAGATGCAGGAGGATAAGGTAGCAACGCGTGTGCGAGGGAGAGGAGAAGAATGGTATCAGTACAAAGAAATACTGAACCGACACAGCCATGGCCTGGAGATAGTAAATGATTGATGATGATAATTTATTAATTTACATTATTGTACAAAATACATCGCTCAAGAAAAATGAATTAATGAACAATAAATTACAAATACGATATTAAAAATAAACCAACATTTAGAATACGGTCAAGGAAGAGTTGTTCACAATCGATTAACTACTCAGGACACTTGTTTTAGTAAGTCTTTAGTCACTAATCTAAGCTGTGGCTGAACTTGCAGCAACTCAGATGATTTTTGGAATTTAGTTTAGTTTTGAATAATTAAATGCTAGTGCTGAATTTTACATTTTTGAACGACCATATGTGAAAAATTGTTTTTCTTTTCCAGCCCCCCCCCCCCTTACTAAATGTTCGGGTTATACATTTGTTTACTAATTACGCTAGTAGTTTTAGGGATTGGGAGGGTTATATTTAGAGGAAGTGTACCCACATTTTCGTGGAGGGAGAATGGAAAACCATTTTGGAATCCCCTCTCGGTAGAGCCCGACCGAGATTTGAACCTCAATCTCCTCGTCATCGGTGGTCTAGTCTACTGCGAGAGTAGCGCGTTAGACTACGTGGGAACCGAAGCGGGTAGAAAAAACTGTTTGAAAAAAAAATTATTTCAGACTAAGCAGAATGTAAAATGTGGATGCTTATTAAATAGCCACAACTAAACAAAATAATGATAAGTTTATCTTTAAACACAAAAAATCAACAAAGCCCCTTGTAACTTTATCTCACTTAAAATCAAAAGAGTTTATTTTTATTAATCATCAATTCCTAAAACCCAAAATTTAAAAGTACAAAAATTTTTTTTTCAGAATTGTTAAAAATGTATTTCACCTTTATTTTACTAATTGCCTCCACTCCCCCTCCAATCAATTTTAAGCTAAAGCTCGTTTTAGATGGATACAAAGGTGGTACCGGTAGCTTTATTTAATCAAATGAAACACTATCCATTTTAATCATAAGACTTTAACCGAACATTCATAAATAACCTTTTTGTATGCATTAAACGTGATCATGTTACAGGTATTTCCCTGTATGAGCTTCACACCGCCACTAGCATGCTGGCCAACAAACAGTTCAAAAATGGCAAGACAAAAGAACCGGAACTACTACGAATGCTGCAAGAATCAGAAGGCTACTTACGGGAAGCCGTGGCACACTTGATATATGAACCACAGGATACACATGAGGGCCAGCTGGCCAAAATGGCTTTGCAAGACTTGCGATCTCTCCGAATGAGAATTCAGAACCTTGTATTGCTACAGGAGGACAACAATACGAACAGAAAACACAAACCCCGTGGCAAGAAATTGAGTTGCAAGAAATAGAAACTGTACGGTCCTTATTATTGACACATATCATTTGTAAAAACTAAAACTATAGGCCATTTTATTTGGTGTAGCAACAATACTAAAACTTGAATGATTTCAAAATATAATTAATTTGAAAATTTGTTATTTATAAACTTGTATGATTAATAAAATAGAATATTTAACAGTAAATAAATTAAACAATTGTATAATTTATAAAATAATTTGTATTGACCTTATACATTTCTGGACACATACATATTTTCCTACCAAGCATTATTGTTTTGGGGTTTGAGCATTGAATATTTAATATAAAAATACAAGTTTTGTACAAGGAGTGCCGATAGTTACTAGTGTCCAAGTAGGTATAATCCGTGACATCAATGCGGTGATTGTTTCATAGTTACTAGTGTCCAATTAGGTATAATCCGTGACATCAATGCGGTGATTGTTTCATAGTTACTAGTGTCCAAGTAGGTATAATCCGTGACATCAATGCGGTGATTGTTTCATAGTTACTAGTGTCCAAGTAGGTATAATCCGTGACATCAATGCGGTGATTGTTTCATAGTTACTAGTGTCCAAGTAGGTATAATCCGTGACATCAATGCGGTGATTGTTTCATAGTTACTAGTGTCCAAGTAGGTATAATCCGTGACATCAATGCGGTGATTGTTTCAACAAAAGTTGCTCTTCCTGCATTTATAATGTTTCACTTGCATAGAATATTTGTGAAGGAACGAAATAAAACTGATGTTTAGTTTGATTGTGAACAGATGTCTATTCTCCGACCACACACAAAAGCTGATCAAACCCAGAAGTTATTGATTATACTCTCTGTTTACACTGAAATACACTAGTCTCACTGTTACTGGCCACACTATGGCTACCTGTTATACCATAGTTGAAATTAGCAAGAAAAACTTGCTACCTTTCAGAACAAATGGAGGGCACTACCCTGCTCTCAACCTAAAAATAACTCTAGGAACAACAGGCTAGCAGAGAAAAACATCTACATTTATATAGTTTCCTAGTGTCTGTCTGTCTTTCCGCACCTTCCAGGGGGCCTTAAGCCCTAGATGAAAATTGAGACTTTGCGCACTTAGAGTATAGACCACGAGACAGAACCTAACTGAGCCAGATTTTCAATTTATTTTTTCTGTCTGCCTGTCTCTTTGTACGTCTGTATCTCGACCTAGACGAAACCATTTTACCGATCGGACTAAAACTTGGTATATAGGGTTTTTATAGGGCTCCCCTATAGACTTTTTGGAATTAGATAACTAACCCTAAAACTAAGGGTAGTTTACTGAAGGGCAAAAATAAATCAAGTTGACTCTCCTAAATATTGCCTTAGCGATTTTGATTAATTTTCGTGTTTGAGAATTGTTTAACACACAAACAAGATGGCGACCCTCATTTCCCCATGAAAATGACTGATAATACTTTACATAAGCGTAAATTTCCAATTTTCATCATATCCCCACAACTATTTGAGATACAAAATAATATATAATTGTAAAGTTGTAATACTATTAAATATAAAAAATAAAAATGTATTTAAATGTCACCACCCCCTGTCTGGTAACTTAACAGGTGGGCCTAGAATCTGTCAGGATGTGCTATGGCCGAGGTTAAAAGGGATGTGATTGGGTATACTTGTGTGGGTTCGTGATTGACGTTCAACTTGATTTTTAAAGAGGTTTATTAGTACTACTAAGTACTATGTATACTACAATTGTAGTGTTGATAGGGATTTAAGAATTAAAGAACTTGGAGAATATTCGGAAACTTGTGACAAAACGAGGTGACACTAAGAAAACCCAATGGCCTGTCTGACTCCTAGGTGGTCTCTACACGGTCTCCGAACCCCGGTACCCTGGGCTCGAGCGGTATCCTTCTTCTACGAATACTGATGAACCAGCGTCCTAGCCCGCGTAGTCCTGAATGGGCAGAGTGACCCCTAAGACTGCGATAGTGTTTAGTCAGCCACGATGGATGGATCCCCTACATTTTATCCTGGCCTTGTTTCTGACTAAGAAATGCTGACAAGGTTTATGTGGTCAGCTCCTCTATTCTAGTTGTTTACAGGCTAATCACAACAACCTGCAACACTCGTTTTGTCATTCGCAATCCAGAGCCCATAATATTATACAAACACGCCTTCCAAATTAGGCCTTGCGGTTACATAAAATATATTTTTATCAAACCAATAGTTTCCTAACTATAATTAAATGTATATTTTTTAACTCAAAATCAGAAAACCTAAGTTTAGCACAGCCTAGGTTACCAAGAAGAAGATGGATTCCTCAATAATTAGATAATTTAAACAACAGAAACATTATTTTATTCCCCACCCAAAAGGAATTCTACCATTAAGGTGTTGATACGATCGTAAATTTCATCGGTAGCAGAATCAAGTCCAAGATTATTGACGTCATGGTAAACTTCGAACACTTTCTCACCAGCATGAGAAATTAGTTTTAGGAGTTCAGTGCACATTTTAAAGATGGCATTGACGGTGAAAGATTCGTTTTAAAAAGATATGTTTATCGATATCCTGAAAACTAGAAAAGATAGGCAACGTGGCATCTATTGTTGATTTTTTTCATAAAAATATGCAAATACTTCTAGAGCTGATGAAGTTCATCCGACTCATCCTGACGATCCTTGTGCCAAGTTCCACAGCATAGAGACCATTTTCAAGTCTGAGAAGACAGAAAGTCTACATTAGTTCAGCAACGGTCCAGAAACGCCTGAACCATCTTGCTATTCTTAATATTCACCGTGTGCTGGGGAAAGAAGGGGGGGAGCTTGGTATTGTTGGGTAACGACTGGATTGGCATGATCTTGGTGGGGCAATGATGATGTTGTTGTCACTTGGTGGTGCTGATGGACTATTTGAGCCATTAACCAGGGTCTTTCATTCGTATTCCCCTTAACCTTGCTTATAACAGGTTTTTTTTTACTGGCGATGCATTCCCTACCTGTTTATTCTAATGCAGTTTCATGTTTTTAATTGGGCTGGACTGCCTGGTCCGTATTTAATTCCTGAATCTATCATAGAACGAGATGTGAATCCTGTTATCGTACCACCAAATTCTACTTCGACAGAGTATATTAAAATGGGGAGGCTGATGGATGAGTGTATTATTCACCCCATAGCTTCTTCCCCCTTTCAACTACACTATAGTCTAATGGAAAAAACTTTTCTATAATAACACTGGGTAGCAGAAAAAAAATGTTGTCTCAAAAGCGAAAATAAGTGGATCAAATAGTATTTTTTGTGCTGAATTCGAATATATTCTTAGAATGTTTCTATCACGTAAGAATTTTGAGTAATACCCATTTAAATTTTACAGTGTTACGTTTATCAAAATACATACATAGTACAGGGCTTATATCACCTAAAAGGTAGAAGTGTAGGATTTTCTGCTGTATTTTGCCTCTGGAACATCCCTCTTACGGGTCCAACGATAGTCAGCAAGCATATTTGGACTCCACTTGCCCCGGTAACGTTTTTACATTCCGGAAATGTCTTGATGAAACCGTTCACCATGGTCGTCACTGACTGCTCTAAAATTTTCTGGGAAGAAATCCAGGTGCGAATCTAAGAAATGTATTTTCAAAGAGATGTTACATTCCATGATCTTGTAAGAGTTTAACAAATCGTTCACTATTTCTTTGTAGTTGTCTGCCTTATGTTTCTCTAAAAGGTTCCGGCAAATACTCTTGAAAGAATCCCACGCAGACTTTTCAACCTGGGTCAACTGACCATCGAAGTTCCCAGCTTTAATCAATTCTCTTATTTGAGGTCCTACAAAGATTCCCTCTTTGACCTTTGCATCACTGGTCCCTAGGAATTTTTTCTTAAGTATGTAAATCCAAGCCCACTTCAATCCATTGCTTTAATAAAGTTTTTCATAAGACCAAGCTTTGCACGTAGTGGAGGTAAATACACTTTTTTCGGATCGACAAGTGGTATGTTGACAACATTCTTATTTCCTGGCGTTAGTGATGTACGCTTTGGCCATTGTAGTGATTTTGCCTGTCTCTGCTGTCCCACTCCCAAAGAAAGCAGCAGTACTTCGTGAAACCAAGTTGTAATCCAAGCAAAAGAGCAATGACTTTCAAGTCACCACAGAGATCCCATTTGTATTAATCATACTTGATTTTTTCAGGAGTTTCATGTTCACATCCGTTTCTTTCATACTGGCAGCATGAGCTAGTGGCACTGATGGACACTTATTTCCATTGTGGAGAAGCACAGCTTTCAAACTAGCTTTAGAAGAATCAATAAATAAACTCCATTCCTCTGTTTTGTACTCGTGACCAAGTGCTTCCATAACAGAATAAACACCATTACAAAAAAACAAGCTGATCTTCAAGGGAAAATAAATCATTAAAGTCACTATGCCTATCTCTAAAAACACATACTTTTGTTCCTTTCAATCTGGATCCTAAGAGTTCTGCTTGCCTTTTAGATAGATTCAAATCTCGTACAAGTTTATTGAGATTTCCTTGAGTAAGTAAATGTGGTTCAGAATATGAACAGGAAGCTTCAAATGTGGGATCAAACCTTACATCATCATCATCATCATCATCATTACCATGCTCTACACTCACCTCTTCTCCTTTTTCTTGTCCATCATCATTAAGTATGACAGTTTCTGGAGGCTTTGGCACCGGCAATTCTTCACTATGAGCCACAGGCCTCATGGCAGATGGTAAATCAGGGTATGTCACAGTGTGTTTTGATTTAGAATTGATGCCTGAAATGTTTATGAGGAAAAAGTAACAATCTGTAAAGTGATCTTTTGGTTCCCGCCAAATCATTGGAACAACAACATTCAAGTGCCGACAACCCCTTGACCAACTCGTGAGTAGTCTGACACAAGTGACACAACAAAAATGAGGGGCCCAATTTTTATCTTGGTCACCAATATTGCAACCAAAATAAAGCTTATAGCACTTCTTAATGAGCGGAGTAAAACTACTGTAATATAGGGCTCGTCGTCGTGCGAACCACGAGCTCTTGTTAAGGATATTGGGATATGTTGCTGGATAAATACTAAAATACTCACAGATCACCCAAGGGTTTAATTATTTAATAAATACCACACGAAATAAGCATTCACAGAATTCCATATCCAGATAAAAAAAATTCCGTCGTCAAGGTAATAGTCTGTAAATTAATAAACAAATGAAACACAATAAATAGAATGACGCTGAATCAATGATAGCTAAGCAGTCTCATCACACAACGTTTGCTATTTCTGAATGTTACCTCACTACAAATGTAGCAAAAAGAGTCCGGATGGTTAACACAATTTCTAGGCATTGTACCACTTGGTGTTCTAAACACTTTAAAAATATATACTAAGCTACATAAACACTTTAAAATATATACACTGAATTGCATTAATAGCAACTTATGATAAAGAAACACACAGCATTAGATGTTCATACAACGAAATCTGACCTCCAACTGGCCAGGAGTGCTGACCGAAACAGTAAGCAAGAAAACATCTGATTCATCATGTCCAAGATATGTCATATGTCACATTACTCATTAGCACGGCCTTGAGCAGCATAAGGTTGAAAAGAAGAGAGGTTTGAAGGTTTTTTCACAAAGCAGGGAGTCTGTTATGCCAACTTTACTGCGATTGCTAGCCGCTTCACCCACTTCACTGGAGAGAGAGAGTTTACTTACACACTGTATAAGCTTAAATAGGACGTAACTTTAAAATTATGGGTGATAGAACAATTCTGAGACCCGTTTAGAAATCATCGAAAAAAACCGTATAGATCACCCTTGAGTTGCCTTGGGACAAAATCTTTGTTGACCTGTGTAATTAGATAGTTCAATTCTCACTATATTGGATAATTTATTTGAGTAAAATTACGGAGAACTCAATATAGACCAGGGGTGACCACAACACAGCTCATGACTACCAGTTATGCGGCTCTTTTCACATTGCAAAATAGGTAATAAAAAAATTGAAAACATTTCTTAAACAATACAAATAATACAAAACATATTTTTCAGCAAACTTAGTAAAAAACACCCAAAACATACCTTATTAATCGTTTGAACGTATTTTCTAATCATTTTTCATATTTTGCTGCTTTACAAAATAAAAACAGGCCAAATAAGATTAATAACTTTAGTAGAACCATTTTTATTTGACACACACTCGATTATAAACTAAATAAACACATTTTATTTTGCAAAATTAAAATAATATGAAGGTTAGGCCTTGTTTTCAAATTAGAATCCAAGTTATCACAAATAATACTTCTCTCATTTAATTTACTCGTCGAGGCCTTTCTATCGTCCACCTTAGCAGTAAGCTGCTTAAAAGAAGGTAGATCTGTTAAAGTAGTTCGCACTAGTTTGTTTAAATGTTTGTCTGTCAAAACAGATATACATTTGGAGTTAATAAATCTAAGTGTAGAATATAATCCTTCACAATAATAGGTTGTACCAAAAATAGAGATCAATCTCTTAGTACATTCCTTTACTTAGGGATACTTTTGTTTCGACACATGAGTCAAAAACTCGAATAACCACTTTATTTTACTTGTTTATGTCCTTCATCCTCTTGAAGTTCCAGCAGCTCCAAATCATGATTCTACAATTCCTGAGTCCACCACAATTTACTTTGAAATAGGATGAAATGTTTGGCTTCTCTGGGGGTGTTGCTCGTTGTTAGAGCCACTTGCAGTGTATTTTATGAGGTGAAATGATAATGATGATGATGATGAATCCTTGGCTTGTTGGATTGCACATTATAATGTTGTTTTTGTGAAGGTGGTGAAGGTAGGTGACTCTCGGATGTTGAAGTCTTGTTGTGCTCCGGCTTATTAATGTTAGTAAGAGCTGGTTTCTTACTCTCTATATGAAAGAACTTGCTTTTTTATCAATTTAAATTATGTATTTATTGTATTTATAAACTTAGCCCGGTACGGTAGCTCAATGACTGTTTCTTTATACTCAAACCGTTTTATTTTTGAAAATAGACCGTATAGACCGTTCCTATGTAATGCCGTGGAACGACTGTTAATTGAATCATCCATGGTTTTTCTAAGTTACACCATGGTCTATCCTTCGAAAAGCGAAAGAATGAGATGGAGCGAAAAAAAAAAGAGACAAAACTTGTCTTTCAGCCATGTTTCACAAGTGTTTTCAATAGGGGTGGAGTAACTGCGAACGATGAAATTTAGTTGTCAACAATACAAAAATAAATATCTTTAGTCATCCAACTGTGAGAGGATTTCCTTACACATATGGATGCTTTAGTTTTTTTTTAAATATTCATTAATTTAAAAATATATGAAGGGCGGACATTTTTTATTAAAATGATTACCAAATGAAATTATATTTCATTAAAAGGACAACCCCTCTCCATTACGTCAACAAGAAAAGAATTTTACAAGAAGGCAAAATTATGTCTTCAAGTGCGTGAATATCGCTGAATCTATCATCGAGTTCTTGTAAAAACCATTACTTTGCAATTATAAGCTTCCGTTACCAGTTATACATAAGTAAAAGTTGTAAACATTTTTTCAGACAAGGGAAATGATTTAAAATTTTAGATTCCAAGTTTCTCTGAAAACGTTTCAATTTGTTGTGGAAGCTGAACACCGTTTGTGCTAGATCTGTTATAAGTTTTCCCTTTCCTTGCAGTGATATATTAAATGCCTGTAAATCCTGAATAACATCTGTAAAAATACCATGTCTAACAACCACTGAGTGTCCTCAAGTTGAGAGAAGTATTTCTCTTTCTCTTGAAGAAATTGTTTAATTGGATCCAATCCAACAACAACAAAAAACTAGTTTAGTGCATTGGCTACTGAGAGCCACCTTACTAAGCAAAGCCACGATACATCATTAGGAATTTCGTCACTGTTGAGTTCATCTACAAAGGCTTTGAATTGCCTGGTGTCTTTCACTTAAACGAATATATTTGACAATTTTTAGGACAACTTCCTCACGTGCTCAAATGTAAGATACTTGGCTGCTAGATGGTCCCCGTGAATAAAGCAATGTACAGGTAGGAAATCAGGTTAAAACCCATCAGTCTATAAAACTCCCATGAGCTATTTTATTTTGCTTCTCATAGCTACAACACCATAAGTTGCAATACTGACAATCTTTCCTCTAAAGATAGAATTTTTTAAGTGCACCATTGAGATCTTCTTTCATGTCAGAGCCACAAGCTGTATTCTTTAATGCTATCAAGTCTAATAACGCTTCTTTCCCGTCCAAGTTGTGTGATACAAAGTGAACAAATATATATATTTGTGGTTTGTTTTGAATTTTTGTAGATTATCCAAAGTCTAACTCAGTGCAGAGCAGTTAATCAAATTGTAGCATTTTGCTACAAGAATAGGAGAGTCGAGTCAGGAAAATATACAACTTACCCCGTTTCACCGTCCCTGCGTCTTTGACTACGAGTCGGAGAGGATAACAACACAACCGAGCTTAATCGCGCCGCGAGATAGACTAGCCGCTGCCTTCAAGGTTCTAACCGCGCCCACTAGAGTGCGCCACATAACCAAAGACGATCCAAAGAGCTTAAACTGTGAAGAGAGGTTGTTCTACTATATTCTAGAAGGTTCCAGTTGTTTGGAGTGTATTGTAGAAGTTACTGTTGCCACGCGCACTCCTCCCCTTTGTGATCCATATGTTTTCCCCCACCATGTATCTTGTTCTCCAATGTTCTCTGGGTTTTGTATATATAGTGCCGGCAGGGCTGCTTGTCGGCACTCTTGGACTTAGCTTGAATGGAGTAATAAGGAGCTAAGGCTTCAGATTGTTAAAATGTAAGAGCAAAATTCTTTTTCGACTAAATAATTACTAAACAATTGTTTATACTTTGACTTTTCAAAATTCTGTTTCGACAATATATTATTAATTCAGCAATGGGAAATTTATGATGCATGTAGATCTTAGATCGATATGGAACTTTGGGTCGATTAATATATGAATATCGATACTTGATTTATTTTTATGGGTATCGATTAGTTGTGAGGAGATAACTTTTGTTCTGATTATGAGACGGATGAATATTAATTATGAGCGCTAGTATTGGTATTTTTCTGTCTAAGTTCTCTTTAACGAATTTTGGTTTTGTCATTTATAAATATAACAAAACAGATTTCACATATAGTTCAATATTTATTCTTGATAATGTCTGTTGACCTTATGATTGTGCAATTTGGTTAGGATTTAGTGTATATTGCGAATATGTATAGAAGATTTAGAAAAGTTGAGAATAATTTAAGAAATCAGCTTTGTGAATTGTCAAGATAGAATTTATAATGGGCTTACGAGGGTCATGTAGTTGGTCCCGTGCGGAAAGGAAAGATTTAATTATTACTGTTCTTTTCTAATGTAATTATTTTGAGTTTATTTATGCATTCAGTCTTGATATTTGTTTAGCATTAAGTATCCTAAATCTTATAGAGCTCTATTCGTTTGCCAACTCTCCTATCATTGTAAATGTTTAATATCCCTATATATTGGTATATATTATTCAAAATATCTATATATCTATACAAATATATTTACTTATACTATTTATCAATAAATATCAACAAAGCGACTCCATGTTTTCTTTAATGTTTGGAATAGAAATAATACCCTTAGGTCATATGTGGGTTTTCCTTATCTCTTTCTTTGTGGGTACATATATTTAATTTTCTTTGAGGACGACCTTCAATATATTATTCCTGCAACCGGTGTGAGTTGCGTGTTCTGGGTTTCGTATGTTGATTCTCAGGCATTCAAAACATGAACTCCAGCCGCTCACTCCTATTGCCCCTTGTTGCTATTCATTTGGACCTCCTATTATGGTTTAGTTTTGCTAAGGACGGTTCAAAATTACCTTGTAAATATGTTTAAAATATCAACATTGATATCAGAAATTCTCTTTTCAATTGTATGCTTGGGAAAAGGCATTTTTTGAATCATTTTTGTGCAGTTTTTTATCATCCGGATTTGAAACAAACTATTTGGGCGATACTTTTCTTGACAAATTCCCCTTAAGTGTATGGAAGCTTTACGCGTAAAATATTAAATACTAAAATAAACACACCCTCGGTTGTAACTTCTGCCTTCTTAAAGAACATGGACATAAATTTACTCTGACTATGAAGTTTATCTTTTAAAGATAAGGTTTTAGTGTGCCTTAGTACGAAACCAACAGTAAATTCTTTGCAGAAAGACTTTTATGTTTGTCATAATGGTGCTTAAGAATATTGACCTTGAACTGCGCCAGTGTTATTTTACATAAGGCACACATTGTCTTACCATGTCTTTCTACTAAAACCAACTGCCCTTCCCACTTTGTCTTTAAAGCCTCTATTCTCGTTTTCATATATACATTTTTTAGATTATATCACTCAACTTTAAAAAAAAGTTAAAAAACATTACGTAGCAACAGGTTGACTGGCTGAAAGTGGACTAGGTACTTAAATATGAGGAAGAACAACGAACAGCATCTGCGTGTAAATGTAGTTAATGTTGGAGTGGGTACGACCTTGAATAGTGGTGTGGCTCTTCATAATCATACCTAAGCTAATGTGGCTCCCAACGGTCATGTAGTTGGTCACCCCTGTTATAGACGATGCACATTAAAACACATGAATATATTTCTCCGTAAGGAACACTTGACGAGTTGGCTATATAGCTTGGATCCCGAGTCTATCTGTTCCACCGAACATTGTAACCGTGATTATACAAATATACTAGTTTAGTTACATTTATTAAACCAACCTACCGATGGTCGAGTTCGACTCACTCTATTTGAACTCTAATTATAAGTTTGAATCCCTTGAAAAGATAAAAATGGGGTGTGGCTGTGTCATGGACACGGCCGTGTGTTGTACGTGAATACGTTTAAACTCAAACGAACATCGTAGCTTCTCCG
>CABFWO010005300.1:0-29989 GCA_902155825.1 Timema genevievae
TATCATAGGGTCAGTGGCAGGAGTTGCTATCACAGGGTCAATGGCAAGAGTTGCTATCATATGGGCAGTGGCAGGAGTGACTATCACAGGGTCAGTGGCAAGAGTTGCTATCATATGGGCAGTGGCAGGAGTGACTATCACAGGGTCAGTGGCAGGAGTGGCCATCATAGGGTCAGTGGCAGGAGTGACTATCACAGGGTCAGCGGCAGGAGTGGCCATCATAGGGTCAGTGGCAGGAGTGACTATCACAGGGTCAGTGGCAAGTGTGGCTATCACAGGGTCAGTGGCAAGTGTGGCTATCATATGGGCAGTGGCAGGAGTGACTATCATAGGGGCAGTGGCAGGAGTGACTATCACAGGGTCAGTGGCAGGAGTGACTATCACAGGGTCAGTGGCAGGAGTGACTATCACAGGGTCAGTGGCAGGAGTGACTATCACTGTAGTATATAGGTAGTGTGAGGATTGATCATTTGGGAACTAAACTTGCTAGCTCAGGGAAACATGAAGAGTAAGATGTATTTATAATAAATGTATCGCTCTTCAACCTGGATTCATAATGAGAAACAGTACTGTAATATATCTTAAGGCAGGTGACGGTTACAACTTATTAAAACACTTTCAGCATTAATAAATTAAATCAAATGTTTTACAATTCACATAGCTGACAAATAATTTCAAGGCTAATCAAATAATTATGATAATGATAATGTTGAAGCTACTAAATTGTTTCAATGTTAAGAGATTTTATTTATTTCTAAGCCTATCACAATTCCAGATTACATTATGTAAGGCATAAAAATAAATGGCAGATAACCTGTATATATAGGGCGTCGGACATAGCTTAATTAGGTAAGGCATGAAACAGGATTTTTAAGAGTATTCGGGCCATCTGTGACAACAGGATAGAAGAGTATTCGGGCCATCTGTGACAACAGGATAGGAGAGTATTCGGGCCAGCTGTGACAACAGGATAGGGGAGTATTCGGGCCAGCTGTGACAACAGGATAGGAGAGTATTCGGGCCAGCTGTGACAACAGGATAGGGGAGTATTCGGGCCAGCTGTTACAACAGGATAGGAGAGTATTCGGGCCAGCTGTGACAACAGGATAGGGGTTTTTAGGTCCAGTTGTGACAACAGGACACTTAGATTCTGAAGAAGAATAAATTGATTACATAAGACTTACTTATCATATATTTGTCAAAGAATTCGTCAAAAGTTACAGCTACAAAATAAATGGTCCAGCGTATGAACACATTAAAGTAATGCTAGGGACGCTTTGAACAGTCGTCTAAAGTTCTTCACAATTTGATCATTTTATTTTAGTACAAAATACTCGGGTATGCTCTAGCTCGGTGGTATTCAACCTTTTTTGTTCGCTTACACCCGTATATAGCAACTTCTCTTCAACTTTGTACCTCCAAAGTTGTTAGTGTATACTGCAAGTTATACACATTATTTAAACGAATGTACTGTACATCTAAAATAAATAAAATAAGTTACAACCAAAATAATGTATTTAAATAATAAGTTTTATTTGATAAGAAGGAGAATCAAGCTATTAAATAGCAAATATATTATTGCCTATCATATATACCTTATATATTATCGCCCACATAAGAATCATATATAGGAAAAAGAATGAGGGAAAGAAATGGTTGTTTCAGATCGCATGTCATTACGTCCGGGTCTCTTTGTGTGGCCAATCCTAAATTTGATTTGTCCGATTAGGCACAGTGCCTAGGGCCTACAAACCTTTTTAAGGTCTACAATATTTCACTTGAAAAAATACATTTAAAAAATCCCAAACTAATTTTAAAAAACAGCAAATTTTATATTAAAATATCTATTTTATTATTTGAATGACAAAAACAATAATTTAAGTGGTTTGCGTTTCTCAACAGCCTCACTTATACAGTAACAGACACAGTAGTCTAACAGGGCTGTGTGTTTATGCATACAACTTTATCCGTAGTTGCATTGCACGTATCTCGAACCCAGGATTGTGTGTCATTAGAGGTACAGAGGCGTTCACTGTGCATTACAATTTGCGAGTATTTTAAAGATTCATACATTTTGTTTTTTTGTGCGTGCAAAGAATGAAATTAGAATAAAAATGAGTACAAAATATTGGACACATAGACCTCTAGAAATAAAAGTGCCTAGGGCCTACGAAGATCTTAAAACAGCCTTGATTAGCATATCCCAGGTTGGAATGGTAGGTCTGGTTGAACAATCAAATAACTTTAGCTTGGAATAATAAAGATTTTACTCGAACGTGCGACTTTAAGAACTCCAAGCATGGCAAACAATGAGATCACAGATCAGACACAATAAAATTGTCACGTCTACCTCAATATAATAAAGTTGTGACGTCTTTACAAAGCAGAAATGTTATAAACGTACAATTAAAAAAAAAGTTGTCCATCCAATCAGGAAGAACTGAAGAAGTATTTAACTGTGGGTGTTTATAGTATACTATTACTACGTGGTCTAGTGGTCAGAGTGCCTGGCTACAGATCCAGAGGTCCAGGGTTCGATCCCCGGTGCTTCCAAAATTCATCTGAGAAGCAGTGGGTCTAGACAAATGAGGAACTACTTGACTAGGGAATTAGCAGCTTCGGTTTATAAAACTGAGATTAACGTCCAGAGGGCTCGTTGTGCTGACCATATGACAACCTATATCCGCAAATGTTGGCACTATCTACGCTAACGACGGCGGCCGCTCACTCGGTATTATCTAGGTTGGGGGTTCACACCATGGAGTTTTTATTACTAAAATAAACTGCTTTCAGACATATTTTCATGTAATCTTAATATTCAAGAGCAGAGCACGATTGTGCTGGTAATATGATTGCTGTGTAGCAGCAGACGCTGGATCAAATAACTAATATATAATCGAATCACGGCGTACCAATAAATTATTGGTCTTAGTACCAGTGGTGGCGAAACCTTATTGGTCATGGGGCCTAGGGTGGCAAATAAAAAAAAGGGTCTTTTTGAGGGGCTCTGACCCATAAGCCAAAGGGGTTTCAGAAAATGTTTGCAAGTTGGATGCCCATAGAATATATTTGTAGTGGCCCTCTTTTTTTTTAATCAGACCCAAGCTATTTAGATGTTTTTTTTAGAGATTTTTTATTAGACTCCTTTAGAAATTACTTGAAATGGTTCTATCCCAGAAATGTTTTGAAATTTGGATATTCCTAGAAGCTATTTGGCGTTTAATACAAGGAACTCTTTCTACTTCATATTCAAAAATATCAACGAGGAGGGAAATAAATACAACGGGGATAAATTTTATCCCAGAAGGGGTGGGGGGGGAGCAAATTATTTACAAGAGGAACAAACAAAAACTTGCACATAACCCCCCCTTACCCCCAAGTTCCACTACCACTGCTCAGTACAAAATACGCCAATTGATGCCACTATTAATTTTCTCGGTCCTGGCTTTTCATTGGGTAAACGCTTACAATTTGAAAAGTCATAAAATAAAGTATTGTGTAAATACAAAATTTATCAAAGTAAAAAAATGTTTATCTCCAAGCTAGAACTTTTTAATGGTGTAGCGAGCTTTAAGTGAAATATCGCTATTGTTGATTGAGAACCGAAGGTCATCATTTACTATAGCGTGTTCTAGTTGGAGAACTCTCAGTGACCCAACGAAAGATTTACTATCGAGGCAGCACAAGATGTATCCAAGCCAGCATTTCAGTAATTTACAGTTAGGAATTTTAGAGATAATTTTAATATGTAGGCCTATAGAGGTATACCTTTTGAATATCAATTATTATGATTTGTCCTAAGATTAAATCTATGCATATTTTTTTGCTCTATATTATAGTTCCTGCTTCGGTGATCGAATGGTATAAACCTCTAAATTCTCACTCTTAGATTAGATTGCCTATGCCCGGGAGATCAAGGTTCGAATCTCGTTAGGATGTACTGAGGCTGGCTTTTCCTAAGTGATTTTCCACTCTCCCTCCACGCAATTGTGGTTCACCTTATCTAATTTAAACCTTCCTCATGCCCAACGCACTAGCGTTATTATTACATATATATAACACGAACGGGTAGTGAGACATGGCGACAAAATATATATATTCTAGTTGCATTATTATTATTATTATGATTATTATTATTATTATTATTATTATTATTATTATTATTATTATTATTATTATTACTATTGTGGTACTGCTACGCTGCCTGCATCTACATGTAGCATTGTTGATAACTTTTCGACAGCTGAGTGGGTAAAACTATCTGCTAGTGTGTTATTATCTAAATTTCTTTCGGAAAACTGAATAACCTACGTCCCGAAAAATACTGCATCTAAAAACGTGAAGAAGTTTTGCTCAAGTGATATATTATTTATGTTCCCTTCTGCTGAATTTGGTCGTAAAATTTCTTCCCAAAAAATAGATGCTTTATATAATTCCTGGGGTTGAAGCTTGCAGAAGAAATAAATTCGGCAATAGTTTAGTAACTTTTTAAATAAAAACTATTTAAATTTGCTAAATTGTATACGCATACGAATAGAATATAGCAAAAATCGTTTTGATAAAACAGAATCGACCAACCTACAAGCAGTACAATTTGATTCAAATTATTGACCAGTTCTGCATATTCTCATACACCAATATAAAATAAAGCATTTTTAACAATATCGTTTTATCACTGTAAGGCAAATAAATCCCCATAATACTTGGTACATTTATAAGAAACCAATTAAAATAGACAAAAACTAGGATGTCAATAATGTAATAATTATATTATGTACACTTCATTTACCCTGGTGGATTACACTACGTCTATCTATGCCATAGTGAGAACGGGCAAAGTTAGCTCTCATTGTAAAAGGAGGGTATACACCCCCTCCAACTCCCCCCTCTCCCCAAATTCGCAATTTTGAATCAAAAACTGCAATGCATTTGTGTAGTTGTGCAGTTGAACTATTTAATTTATCAAAGTTTTTCATTAAAAATTATATACAAAATAATATGTCAAAAGCAAACACATTATTTAAGGGACACGCGCAATTTAGTTAAAATAAAAAGTGCAACAAGTTAAAAATAAGATCCACCCCATTTCATTAGAATCCGTATCTGTATTATTTTCTATTATTCCCAAAGTTCTAATAATTTGCATTTCTGATAAAGTGACGTCATGGAAGAACGTTACTAAAACAGAAGAATAGCTATGAGCAAAACATAATATTCGCTCTTCAACCGTGATTTACCATGTACTGCACAACATGGTAACTTCACACATCCAACACTGGCCTACATTGTTGGAAAAAAAAAGTTCAATTCTATCAAAGAGTTGACAAAATTCTAATCACTAAGCCAATATATAATTCCAATAGAATCCTAGTATTAATAACAAGAATTGTTCTTCCAACAATGTAAAAAGGAGTATTGGATAGAAATAGCTTATGAGACATGACCCGCTGAAACATTGACCTGAATCTAACAATTCAGACAATAGATTGATGAAAAATGCTTCCCAAGACATTACCCACTTATACAATGATCTGAAGCCAACAATGTATAGAGGAAAGGTGTAGAGAAATGTCTCCAGTAACATAACATGACTATACAATTGACTTTAATCCAACAATGTTTAGAAGAACGTTGTAGAGAAATGTCCCCCGTGAGATGACCCGTGAGTACAATTACCTGCATACAACAATGTAGAAAGAAACGTTGTAGATAAAATATATCCTCCGTGAGACGACTTGCGGATACAATGGCCTGAATATAGCAATGCAGATAGGAACTTTGTAGAGAAATGTCCCGCGTGAGATGACCCGTGAATACGACGAGAATACAACAATGTAAAGAGGAACTTTATAGAGAAATGTCCCTCGTGAGATGACCCTGTGAATACAATGACGAGAATACAACAATGTAAAGAGGAACTTTGTAGAGAAATGTCCCCCGTGAGATGGCCCTGTGAATACAATGACCTGAATACAACAATGTAAAGAGGAACTCTGTAGAGAAATGTCCCCCGTGAGATGGCCCTGCGAATACAATGGCCTGAATCCAACAATGTAAAGAGGAACTTTGTAGAGAAATGTCCCTCGTGAGATGGCCCTGTGAATACAATGGCCTGAATACAACAATGTAGAAAGTAACATTCAAAATAGTCCCCGCTAATACAATGAGCCGAGTCCTTACCTTCTCCTGGTCGTAGGGTATTCTCCCAAGAGTCATGGGACACTTGAGGAACGACCCTCCTTGGACTAGGGAGATGGCCGCGAGAGCCACTGTCAGTAGAATTACACCAGCCATGTTGAGAAGAGCCGCTGTTGCTGATGGACGATGGACTGACACACTGGACCCAACTCCCCCTGGTCTCTTATATAGAGGTAGTCTTGCCCTTCAACCAAGAGGACTCCCGTATTAACAGGGACTACCTTAACTCCTAGTACAGTCTGGGATTGTTATGTTTGATTGGATCTGGGAACATTGGGCAATCCCAGCTCAGCCCCGGGGCTCAGAGGCGTCTTACTTAGTACCGTGGTTATCACTCCTGACTCTGACCCGAGGAGTCACAATATAGTTTCACATCTTATAGCTTAACGAATGCTGGGGCATTTCCTTAAGAGGCTATGTTTTCTGTATTTTCCATTACAAGATACTGGAGTCGAGACTATTAAACATATTTTGAAATATTTTTGTAGGTTAAAATATGTTCATATATATAAATTATAATTATAACCCGCTTCGGTGGCCGTGTGGTCTAATGCGCTAATCTTGCAGTAGAATAGACTGCCGATGACGGGGAGATCGAGGTTCAAATCTCGGTCGGCTATACTGAGGATGGTTTTTTCAAAAAGGTTTTTCACTATCCCTCCACGCAAATGCTGGTATATTACATTCCTCATCCCTAAAACCATTAGCGTAATTAGTACATAAGCGTATAAACGGAACGGGTAGTAAGGCGTGGTACTAAAAAAATAAATTATATATATATTTATATATAAATTATTTATTTTTTATATATATTTATATATAAATGATTTATTTTATATATATATATCTTTATGGCTTGAGCCCGAGATTGAGCTGTACCGACCGAGCGGCCGCTACCGGCAACATTTGCGAATAGAGGGTGTCATGTGGTCAGCGCAACGAGCCCTCCGACCGTTAATCTCAGTTTTGTAAGTAGGTCTAGAAAAATTTAAATTTAATTATTTTTAAATGAATAAATTACTAAATTGATCACATTATTTCGCTATTGTCAAGTGAAGAATGCAGTAAACCGCATTTCTATACGTTTTCTGGATTGAGGATAATACTATCGTGTCCCGGTTAATCGGACGGGATTTCATAACGTCCACGATTATGCTACGCTCCAACCAGAAACCTTATTCAAGAGCGCCGCGCGTCTTTGCATTGTTCATTTGACAGCGGTGAAATTGGGATTACGAACAGCTTTTACATATATTCTTAATTTCAATATAATTATATTTTATTTATTATTTTTAATATGGTAAAACTGTTTCAATGGTCTCAATTCCACTGACTTCAAATTGAAACTACAGAAAATCGCAGAAGAATGCGACGCCTGGTTGAGCTGTATTATTTACCTAAGCTACAGTAGCCCCATGGCTTCTTTGGTGCTGACTGACAGCTGACGGCTTTGAAAAGCTACCAGACCAAATTATGTATCCCTACGCCGAACCATATGATCTGCAAAACACATGTGTTTAACAGCTGTCACTTCTGACAGTCAAAATTTAGGTATATACCTAAATGTTGACTGTTAGAAGTCAGCTGTGAACTGTCAGTCAGCACCAAAGAAGCCATTGGGCTACTGTATGTGCTATCCGTGGGGTGAAACAGGCTCATAAACTTCAACATCTTCATTCTGATTTATTATGTGCTAATAGCCAGGTTTGGTACTGTTCACCCCAGTAATCCTGTTACGGTAATATTGGAAAGAATAAGATGTAGTTGTCATTGACGGTGTAATCTTATTTGTGTATGGGAACAGTCAGCAAAAAGACAAAAATTAATGCCTCTATAAGCTATTTAGAATTGTCCTCGCCTGGACATTTTTTTGAAACTAGGTGTCTCTAGAAGTTATTTAGAGTTGTCCTCACTCTACTTTCGATAGTTGGATGCCTCTAGAAAGTAATTAAAACGAGATCTGTCCAGGTCACCACATTTGCTAGGGCAGCCCTGTCTATACCTCAGTTTTAGCTTATGTGGTGCTGACTGACAGCTCACAGCTGACTTCTGACGGCTTTAAAAAACTACCAGACCAAATTATGTATCCCTATGCCGAACCATATGATCTGCAAAAAACATGTCTTTAGCAGTTGTCACTTCTGACAGTCAAAATTTAGGTATATACCTAAATGTTGACTGTCAGAAGTCAGCTGTGAACTGTCAGTCAGCACCACATAAGCTAAAACTGAGGTATATCTTAGTGGTGCATACTGAGGATGGTCATCGAACACAACATTTTTAAAACATCGATGTTCGATGTTTTGTACCTATGTACGATGCAACAATATGATTATATATTTATTCATATTAAATAGGTATATTTTATAACAATTTAAGACAGATTGGGGTTGTTCTAATTATTCAACTGAAAACCATGAATTTCTATGTTTATTTTACAATAGTAAATTTTACTATGTGTATTTATCAATTTTAAATATTTAGTGCTTTAAAATTAATATTTAAGTTTTGGATTCATTTATTAAAAATCCACTTCAATTACAGTTATTTAATTAATTAAAAAACTACCAATGTTTTTTCTATACACCTTTTCTTGTTTTGGTTCTTTATCATAGATTATTTTGTTTATGAAATAGATTTTTTTTGTTCTTTAACTTAGATGCATTTTGTTAGGTTTTTTTTTAACTTTGGCATAATTTTTTCGTTCCTCAACATAATTTATTTGTTCCTTGACAATGATGTTTTGGTTCTTTAGTAGCAATTTTTTGAACTTTGACATTTACTGTATGTTATTTGTGCTTTAACATGAATGTATTTTGTTCATTGACATCTACGCTTAGTTGTTCTTTGAGAGTGATGTTATTTGATCTTTAACATCGATGTTTTTCATTCTCTGTCCAAGCAGGGTCTTGGAGGATCTGATCTCTCTCGTTATCTCCATGCCTTCTGTTATCCTCCAAGAGTTGAAATAATTCCCTCACCACGACGAGGCTTCCAACGAGACTCGACATAAGGCCCTCTAGCATCATGGGAGGCTGCGGTTACCAACCCGCGTGCCGTTGACCGTGGGTGGCTCGCCTTGACCAGTAAGGGTCGTTGCTTCCAGAGCGAGACTCCCAACTCTGGAGTGAGCACTTCCAGTCACGGAACTAACGGAGTTAGGAGAGGACAGTACACTTCCTACAACCGTGCGTGGATATTGGACATGGCTTTTCCAAACATGGTGCTACATTAACACGCTTACTAGCACCCTGTGATAACAGAACAGGAGAAAATAAAAATAGTTTCAACTACAACTGATGGGCTAACCGACATTTTGGGGGATTACTGTTGATAAACGATCATCGCCTCAAATAGCCATGGAGTGAGAGAAGAGGAAGTCACCTTAAATGATTTGATGAGGGGTACTTTTTTATAATAAGATTTCATAATAATGAAACAATACATTACATTTTTTTTGATGACTAGCAATATAAAACTTGTATGTTTAATTTTAAACGTAGACCAATAAATAATTACTTTTAATGTTGAATGTACGTAGCGTAATTTATTGAATATTGTGTAAACTTATTATTTTATGCAAATATATCAACCTACACCTCAATTTTATGAAAAGGGTTCAATTTTTAAACGTATTCGTCGGAAGTTCATCATCTATCACCATTTCCAACCAACACCAAAAGCAGGATAAGTGCAAATAGAGACAAGTATATTATATTGTCGAATTATTCGTGTTCCTTCTGACCTCCGCAGGTTTTCGGAGACCAAAAAGATGATTGTGTCTTCCTCCTTTCATCTTGCCAACAACTGGCATGGTGTCCTATTCTAAATTCTTAGTAGACATGATTACTAGTAAAACCAGTATTCTATTACATAGATTGAGATATTTTGTTGTCAGAGGCAATTTTGGTTTTCATTTATGTTCAACTTTATTTTTCTCTGATATTGAAGAATATTGATGGAAAGCAATAATCGATAATAGATGTGAAAGTTATTCTGACAATAAATTCACATATACAGTAATAGTGGAACTAATAAAGTTTCTCCCCTAGAGTTAATTCACCTCCCTTTAGATTTGTTCCAATCCTTTCTGATATTCTCGAATACAAAGTTAAAGGTTGCATCAAAATAAATATTTTAAAAAAACGTAAAATATAATAAATTTATATTTATTTCAAAAATATAATAATTTAAGGTGTGGGTGTAATGAGGTGGATTGGATAGAATTAGCTCGATATAGTAATAGATGGCGTAATTTTGTAAATACGACAGTTAACTTTCGAGTTCCCAATGCCATTGTGTAAGTAGGTGGGGATAGAATATGACTGATTCCCAAGTTTCTTTATTTTTATCAATAACCAACCAACTTTCGACTGACTCAGGATCAATTCAAACTGTGACAACAATAAATCTTGGACAGTGTTGCTTGCGCAACACTGATAGCTGTCTTATAACGCCATTTAATGTCGAGAATTGTGTGGTTTCCTTAAAACTCTCAAACGAACTTTATATGTAAAAGTTTATAGATTTGTGTTCGATTAGACAGCCTTCCATCACCGTATTTTTAAAATAGTGTAGCATTGTGAATAACCCGGCCAAGCAGTAGAGCCTGTCTCATACACAACAATGTAAGTACTGTAATTATTATTTGTTGTGTGGGAGGGCGCAGTGGAATAATTACCATTAAAAATATTTCCAAATAGCTTCTAGCGGCATACAATTTCTAAACATTTACTCGGGGAGGACCAACCTTCTTTGCAAGGCCGTAGCCAGCCAATAATTTCAGGGGGGTTTGGTGGGCCTATCCCCCAATTGACGGAGGCTAGAAAAAAATTCTACATAAAAAACTGTTTTAGAAGCTATCTGAAGTGTTTTTTTTATGGCAACACTACCCCCTAACTATCGGAGGCTAGGACAAATTCTAATTACTAAACGGCTCTAGAAGCTCTCTGAAGTGTTTCTTTATGGCAAAATAACCCCCTAACCGCCGAAAAATAGGAACAATTCTAAATATTAAACACCTCTAGAAGCTATCTGAATTTTATTTTATGACAACATAACACCATAACTGCCGAAGGCTAGAAAAAATTCTAAATAATAAACACCTCTGGAAGCTCTCTGAAGNCCCCCGACTACGGCCTTGCTTCTTTGCCTTAGGGGACCAAGATGCCCAAAAAACCTTTTTATTTCTAATTTCCTCCCTTCACACAAATACAATTTCATCGCCACTGCCGAGCTATTCCCATATGATTTGTGCGTACACAAATGTGGCAGGTATAAGGAAAGTAGAATTGAAGTAAATATGCCTACATTTGCGTGGCTAGGGGATGTAAAATCTCTTAGGAAAACTACCCTCAGTACAATCAAGCGGGATTCGAGCCCCGGTCTTTCCGCAGCCGGCAATTCAGTCTATTGCGCGAGTCACGCCGCAAGCTACCAGGAGCTCGGTAGCTACTAGCTTGCGCGTATGAGCCTAAATGTTTATTGCACACTAGTAATTTATATCACTGCATGCACATTTACATCAGCTGATGCGCGTGCGCGTGATGTTTGTCATCGCCATTTTACGTTTCGAGCTCATGATTGATGTATGGTAGGTAGTTTGATGTTTTGATATGCGAGTTAATGTTGTTATAATGAGTGCAATTTTTAGTGTGGTTAGTTCGCGAAACAATTTGAAATTTTGAAAGTAGCTCCTATTCTCAATGAATTTGGCGACCCATACCTCGGATCAAGCGATCATCTATGTGGGTAGTAGCGCCCTAGTTTAAAACAATTTCAGGTGCATATAAAATGTATTAAGGTAAACCCTCGCCGTCTATTAGATAAATGAGTGCTACTGCAATTTCTCGCAAGAGTATCTAAGTGATATATCCTCCCTTCTTCCATCCATGAACACATCTCAACGAAAAAAACAGCCGCCAGCAGTGTACGAAGATGATTCGACAGAAAGCAAAAGTGGTGCCCAAAAAGAAAAGAAGAAGACGGCCNAGTTCTTACTTCGAGACCAGAAATAAAAGATAAGACAAACGATATTCGTCATTCCCTTTTGTGATTAGCGGACACCCATACACGGATTTACCTGATTACCATGGGGAGCCATAATTAGCCTCCTTAAGGCCAGTTAAATAATACACCGCGAGGTCCATGAAGGGGTTCAACATCTGCACGTCAATAAGACCAAACAGAAAATAATAAGTATATTGCGGTGGAAAATAGACGAGTTGAGATGTGAGGCGAAACATAAATTGCTTACCAAGTATTGTGTTCACCTGGTTGATTTTTACGTAGCCCAAGTTCAGACTCAAGGGATGTCCAAGACCCGACTACCATAGTGTGTATTTTAACAAATAGCAGTAGCGGTGACAAAAGTCAGGTCAGAGTTATAATTTCAGCCAGGTGAACTGGGACATTGCCACGCCCCATGACCTACACCGCAACACTCAAATAACATCCCTAGACAGATTTCCTTCCGTTCCTCCAGATGTTCTCTTCAACGATTTAGTGAAGCGTTCATGTCGTCTGGAATGTATGTTTTAATCATTATTTTATATGCATCTCGGCTCGGTCGGGCTATCCGTATAGTGACAATAATGGCAAAGGGATGAGGAAGGTTTAGTTTAGAAGAAATGTTCCTTAATTTACGTGTAAAGAGGGTGGAAAAGCATCTAGGGAAAAACCACTCTCAGTACACCTGGGTCACATTTCGAGCCCCCAACCTCTCTGTCATCGGAAATCTAATATATCGTGAGAGGGACGCCTCAGACCATGTGACCACCGATGCGGGTTTATTATTTTGGTGATGTATACTTCTTGAATTGGGTGTAATACACATTATTACTTAGATGAAGTGTAAATATCTTACTTCACACATATTATTAATTGAGACCCTCCCCGCCTTTCCCTCGAGTCCCCTCTAGGAGGAATTCCTGAGCTCGACCCTGCGTTGGGAGAGTTTTCTAACGTGATTATTTGTTGTACTGTTTCCTACTCTCTTTCCACGTTAATGCGAGTGCAATTTCTCTAAGATACCCTTCTCATCTCGAACCTTTAGCCGAAGTCACTACACTGGATATCATCGTTGAGACAACCGCATGGCTACTATTTGGGAAACAGCGTTGTCATTCTCTCGTTTTTGTCTGGTCAATATTATTATTCTTTCCGCAAATACAAGACAAGTTTGGCAACGCTGGTTGGTCGAGGTTGCCAGTAGCTTCTTCTTACCCCAGCACACCACCTCCCGACATACTGAAAGCGAGGAGATTTGGCAACAGTTAATCGAGAGAGAGCGAAGATCAAAGCTTTTCTCCTTAAGACCTGCAGTTCCCTAAGCGATGATATTGGGTGTAACGACCCTCGCGATGAACGTGTAAAACCACCATAACCCTGAACATTAATTTACCACCTAGATTAACGGATGGAAACCAATTCATTTATCCTTAATTTTCGGCCGTGAGGGGATTCGAATATGGGAACTTTAAATCAATGGGAAGACACGCTACCGCCTGAAATCACTCCACCTCGCCACGAATCCTACTACATTAATTTGTAGCAGTCCGTGGCCATCTTGTTTCCAGAGAACTTGGTCTTAACGAATGATAACAATTGAAAATATTTCTTTCAACTTTTTTGGAGCGAGCGTGTACTTTCTAAACACATTATATCATCACTTGGCCTAGGACCTAACTCAAATTAAAGTATAACTCATAATATTACACCCCTTGTGTTAGAGCCTAGATATTTACAAAACATTGCAACCTGGCATAAGTAGTAAACATCTTCATCAGCACCACCCGGAGTCGAACTAAAATCCTCTACACCCGAAATAATCCTCCCCTACCACTCGACCACTTAGAAGCCCAATTCCCAACGAACATTATGTTATTTATTACAGAGGAGTGCTACAAGCCATCTATAACCATCGACCAGAGCTGGTCTTGTGCAGCCCTGTCCAGAACATACAATGTGGTGTTTTAACTAGCAGCCAATTGATGCGCCCGTAGAGGCTTAGTCTTCGTTTGTACTGTATAAAATTAGCATAGTTCTAACTAATAACACTATTGAACAAGTTGTATCTCCTCAGGTCGTCCATGTTACTAATTGTTCTAATATACCGTATCAAAGTGTGGCCTGCGTGTAGCTATTATGAGGGCAATGACCCACCTCAACATTCGAAGGAAATATTACTCGATTTAGTATTTTAATAAAAACAGGAAAATCTTTATTAAAGAAGAGATTTAGTCAAGAATTAGGGGCCTTCTTATTCGGAGATTTGCAGTACTTTTATAGTCATATCTTAGAAAGTATTTCCAATAATATGTTGGTCACCTTTTAAAAGAATCTTCAGTAGGCCTACTCTGTTCACCTCCTAAGAGGCGCTTCATTGTTCTGTTAGTCACTTACTAAGAGGGGCATGTCAGTCCCCTTGAAAGGGTCTCTTCATTACTATGTTAGTCACCCCTTCAAAGTAAGTCTGTTACTAAGAGGGTCTTCACGAATCCTCTGGGTCTGCAAAGAAGAATACGCAAAATCTGCGCACAGAGACAATTCCGCATGTGGCGATATTTGTGACAATTATTAAGAACTATGCCCGCATCAAGGTTTGGGTACACATCTGTGGTAACCACGCATAGTTCCACATGCCCGGACATTTCAAGGCCGCTCTGGGCTAATCCCATATTGGAATTTACTTCAAATATTTTCATCAATAGCTTCATTCCACTGGACAAACGGAGGGTTCCAACCTATTCATTGTCCACCTCGTTAGTTGGAGAAGTTTGTTCACTGCTGTTTACGGTGGTGGAAATCAATCGAACTGAGAAAAGGAAGCCGTGTGGTCTTTTTGAGTATGTTCCTATAGTGAGTTTCAAGAGTAAACGGATGGTGACAATGAGATAACCTTGTTGCCTCTGGGTATACTGCAGCAGTCACCAGGAAGAACAAATGGAATTGAAAATAATCACATTTTATGGGATACCTTGGAATCTTTCTTTTTTATTTTGTTCCTAGCCCACAAGTTAAGGGTAGTTTGTTTACTGATGGGCAATTTTATTGAATTACAATTTTTTCGAAAATATCTTTAATGGTTTTGTTAAAATAAAATGAATACCTATAATAGGATTTGTTTGACATGACAAATAGCACTGTATCATTGGTTTTTGGGCAAAAATTCGTTAAAGGGTGTTTTATTGATGGGAAATTTTTGAAAATTCAAAATATTTTGAAAATGGCTTCAGCAATGTTGTTTAAAATGTATGTTTGGGGAGTATTATACTTGACAAATAAAACTTATACTTGTTTTGTAAAGGAACATTCGTTTAAGGGTAATTTACTTATGACCGTTTTTAAAAATTTTAATATTTTAAAAAATTGTTCTAAGGATTTGGTTCAAATGGGTGTCTGTTAAGTGTTTTACACTATAAATAGTTATATAATGGTTTTTCTAAAAAAAAATCTTTTTATAGTATTTAACTGGTGACCGAATTTTGTAAAATTTGAACGATTTTGAAAATAGCTCTAGTGATGACTGTATGTTCAAGATTGGTATCGAGGGACTATTTTAAATGAACAATATTAATGTATGTTTATTTTTCTAAAATAAATTAATTCAAGGGTAGTTTACTTACAGCTAATTATAAAAAAAATATTTTTTTCATTATTAACCTTGAATATTAAGTTCAAAATGGTCATTTGTGAATAGTTTTAAGATGCCTAGTTCACAAATAGTTTATTTCTGAAAATTTGAAAATATTTTAACAATTTGGCTTAAAGTTTGTATATAAAGAGTGTTTATGGTGATTAATAAGATAATGGGTTTGTTTTTGTGAGGAGAGTAGTTGACTGAAAACCTATTTTTAAAATTCTATTTTCAAAGTTATAATACACAATATGAGAAAGTTTGTGCGAGTATGTCGTACCATTTTTTTAAATTCATATTTCAAAGTTTCTCTTAGCTGTTTCTTATTAGAAATTCTTTAATGCTTTTTATGGTAATTTCAGTTTGTGCAGTAATTTCAATAATGTAAGTGACCTTATTTTAGATATTATGTACGTTTCGGTACTTTTTTTCAATTTGTAGCCTTTAGGGTATTTTAATATAGGTAATGGTAGGCTTAAATCCGACACCTTAGCTCAGTCGATAACATGTCTGTCTACTGAGCTAATGGTCTCAGGTTTGATTGTCATGACCAACAAATTTTTCATTGGTGAAATGTGGGCTTACACTTTCATAGTGATAAATTAACAACTGGGGACTGGATGTTGTGTCAGTAGTGTCTCGTGACCAAAATTCTTAGGTAAGCTAGGAAGGGGGGCTTGGGAGGGGATCTGGGGTCCTCCTTCAGATTAAAAAAAATAAAATTATATGCTTCAAGAAGCTATTTGGAGTTTTTTTTTAATGATAATTGTTGGTTTGGGTATCCTTCTGTTCCATGATTCACATAAGTCACACTATCTATATAGCGCGTATCCAAGAGGAAAAATATCTTTCCCCTCTTTATTTTAACAAGTGAGGAGAAATTCCCTCCGTCTTCCACCCTGGTTCCACCTACCCTATAGCTGATACTTTTTAAATTAAGTATACATAAAACATTTTATACTTATATTTAAGTGTAAACCAACTTTACTGTGTGTTAATTAGTTATGTTAAATATACATTTAAGTAATAAAATATTATATAAATTTTTTTAAATTTCACTTTTATTGCAACCTGCAGCATATTTCGTGTGTTTAATTATTTTTAGATATTAAATGGATTTTTATATACATACATCAATGATCTTTTACTGCCATATTTTTTTCTATCGTTTGTAAATCAAGTCCATCCTACTCTCCTTTTTTACAAACTCTGTTATGACTCTTTCATGGAAGTCTACTCCTTGCTTCAATTTAAAAAGCAGACCCTTTTAAATTGAAAGTGCCAAATCAGAAAGTGTATTTTGTCCCATAGTATTTCTTGAATATGTTTTTACTCGTTTTATTGTTGAAAATGATCTCTCAATTAATGATGTTGCCGGGATCGTTGCTACAAGTTCACACAGTTTCTTAAACTCCTGTAAAAGCACCTGCTGCAATAAACTCCACAAAAGATGTGTAGGCACAGGTCGGGGTCAGTAATTTGTCAATTTTTTCCCTTTCACGGAAAACTCCTCTTATTTTATTCCCACCCCGTTAAATTTCTACTTTTGTCACTTCTGTGTTTTGAAAGGGGAAGAGAGGTGTATGGGATGTTATCTTTCAGTTTAATCGGTTCTAGTAGTCAGCCTTTGGGCATAGTTTCAGTTTTTGAAAAGTCGAAACTTTGATGCTTGCATTACTACCAGAGTCCCACAGCTCTTCCCCTTCTTTCACTCCTAAATCTATGACTTCACAAATAAGAACTACAGTAGCCCCATGGCTTCTTTGGTGCTGACTGACAGCTGACGGCTTTGAAAAGTTACCAGACCAAATTATGTATCCCTACGCCGAACCATATGATCTGCAAAAAACATGTGTTTAGCAGCTGTCACTTCTGACAGTCAAAATTTAGGTATATACCTAACTGTTGACTGTCAGAAGTCAGCTGTGAACTGTCAGTCGGCACCAAAGAAGCCACGGGGCTGGATAAAGTTATGGGATGAAAGACGGAAAAATATAAACTTTCAACCACCATATAATGGACTAGTGCTTGCCTTGCATGCATGTTACCATCACTGGCATGTGCAGGAAAATTTCTTTCAAACACATTGGTGTTGAAAAATATTTTTCACACATTAAATAAAATAAAATAATTACTTATCTTCAAGCAAAGGCAAGCAGTGCTTGCTTTGCTTTCCCTGATGCGACACCTCTGGTCCTAGTCTTAAGTTATATTACAAGGCATATGAAGCTACAACAGGCGTAGCCAATAGCCAGCCGGTAGTGGAAAATATATGGCTTGAATAAAAAACTGAGCCAGCCTACATGCTGGAAACAGTAATAGATGTAAAAAAATAGTAGGCTTAACATAATGTTTTCCTCACAAACTGAGGCACTTCTAGTGTTTTACTTGAAGAAAAGAATCAGTGGGGTCGGAGAACTTATTTGTGTAGTGAGTAGGGGGTAGTTATAAAAAAAATGGGATTTTCCCTTCAACCCAATGGGTAATCCAAGAAGCCTTTCAAGGAAAATGTTACAGTAAAGATTGATGCACCTAGAAGTTGTTCAGAGGGGGTCTTTCCCTGGATTTTTTTAAAAATTTGGGTGATTCTGGAAGTTTGGAGATTTAAAAAAAATTACACGCCCCTTGTCTAGATTAGCAGGCCATATATTTTGATTGTTGACATTTACTATACGAAGACTTATTAATGGTTTAATTTTAGCATAAAAAAACTCTATTTAAACTGTCCCGAACGCCAGGTTGAAACATCAACTCTATTGGCCTGTAAATAGCTCTAATAAGGCCAGGGACGTATAAATGAGAACTTGCTTGGGAGCCCACCACCAATATATGAGATGGGAACTCGGACACCCACTGATATTTTAGTTTAGATCAAATACATTTTTGATCAGATTGACTTGTGCATGTGCTAGAGAGAGACACCAATGTTTCCAGCACACTTTGATTTATAAAGGGGACCAGCTTCATTTCCGTTGGCGCCAAAAGTTCATCTTCTCTTTAGCCATTACTCTCAAAATTGATGTTTTTACACCCATGTTGAAGACTAAAATACAAAATGTGTGAATTCAAATTTAGTTATGGAACCAAAATAAAATGCCATACATTAATTTTAAAATAAATGTTTAAAACAAATTTGTAATTTATTCAACAAATAAATACAATCAATGATAGTACACACTTTTGTTTAATTGAAATATTCACAAGTGGGAGCTGCAGAGGAGGTATGTGGGAGGACACGTAATAAGAGAAAGTGGAAGGAGACACCCTGGTGGAACAAAAGGGAGAAGGAAGCAGTGGAGGAGAAGAATAAAGCATTGAGAAGGAGTTTTAGGAATAGGAATGAGGAAACAGAGGAAGAGTATAGGGAGAAGAAGAAAAGAGTGGAGCTTGTGTGGGAAACCAGGAAGGAGTGGATGCAAAAATGGAAAAAAATGCTAGAACATGACGTGGAAGGAAGTAAGAAGGTGTTATATAGCCAAGTAAGAAACAGGAGGAGAAAGAAAAGACAAGAAGTTAGAATGATAGATGAAGAAGAAAAAGGTTGAACCTGAAAGAGGAAAGGGATGAGAGTTAAAGAGAGGAGCAGGAAGAAATAACAGAGGAGGAGAAAAGAGGTTCCACATGGAAAGAGGTGGAGGATGTAATAAAGAGGATGAAACAAGGAAAATCATCGGGTGTGGACTAACTGATGGTGGAAATACTAATAGCTGCAGGTGAAGTAGGTATACAATGGTTATACAGAGTGCTGAAAGTGATTTGGAAGCAGAACAAGGTACTGGAAGACTGGAAAAAATAAGTTAAAATACCAATTTTCAAGAAAGGAGACAGGAAGAGGTGTAAAATTTAGAGGGAGACTGCGCTGAAGTGCCACTGTACAAAAATATATTAGAAGATACTAGGAAAGAGAATAAGAAATAAAATGAAAGGATGGAGAGAGGAACAGCACGAATTTAGGGAACAGAGGTCTACAATAAACTTTATCTTTCCCATACAACAGCTGATGGAAAGAAGGTATGAATATGGGAAATACTTGGTAATGGTATTTATGAATGTGGAGAAGGCATATGATAGCATGGATATAAATAAAGTTTGGAGAGCGATGGAAGAGGCCGAAGTGGAAAGAAGAAGAGTTGTAATGAGAGTGAAAAGCATGTATGAGGATAACAGGAGTTGTGTTAAAATGGGGAGTGTAATGACGGAGTGGTTCCAAATAAAAAGTGGAGTGAAGCCAGGGAGTGCCCTTTCACCATTACTATTTGTAATTTATTGTTGTTTATTTGTAATAGTAATGGAAATGGTCATTGTCATGAACAAACTGGCAGGAAAACTCGGGGAGGCAAGAATGAAAACCATAATGTTTGCTGATGACTTGATGGTATGGGGGGAGAAGGAAAAGGAAGTACAGGAACAACTTAACTACAAGAATGGAATGAGGAAGTGAATGAGTGTGGAATGAAATTTTGTATAGTAAAGTGTGAAAAGATGGTAATGACAAGGAAGAGGGTAAGACCTAGTAAAGATATAAAGTTGGATGGAGTAGATCTGATAAAAGTACAGAAAGTAAAATATTTTGGAGATGTGATTGAGGAAAAAGGTAGAAATAGAGAGGATATAATGAGTAGATGACAGCAGGTAGATTTGTTCTAAAGCTGTGTAGGGGACCTTCCATGTAAAAGAGAAGAATACTTGAAGTGTAAGGAAGTGTTGTACAGGGCGTACTTTGTACCTATTGTCACACATACAGCAAAAACATGGACAGTGAATGTAAGAGAGACTAGGAAAGTGGAGGCCATGGATAAAAATAGATACTAATGTTGTTACTTGTTAGTAAATTTAATTCTATGGTAAAAATAATTCTTATAAATAAACTTTTTGTTTTATTTTTTTTCTTAGAATCAACGCTTTTTTCTGTTGGTGGTACTGAAAAATTAAGGTGCGTCTTAGAATCAAAGAAATGTGGTAAACACTATTTAATGTCTAATATTTCTAGCTAGTAAATGCTGTCTATTTTAATTTACATTTGTTAATATCCATTGATAATGTAGTTATACTCGATTAGATCTAACAAAAGGAGTCATGTTGTTTTTAAATTGGCGCACAGTTCTAAACTCATTGGTTGATACCAGTCTATTTAAATTAGTCAAGGAAAGCGTTACCAAACCGATGTCTGGTATAGTCTCGGTCATAAGCGATACCAGTCACCATGAATCTCAACATTTTCTTCAACTTCATCTTCACCAAAACTTCCCTCAGACTCAACACTAAACACTTTCACCCCGATCTGATTCAATCCCACTAGTAATGTCACTGTCACCCAAAATATTACAAAAACAGTGATTTTAAAGTTATTTCCCCAATCAAGGGGAAGTAATTATAATATCACTGTTTTTCACCCCCTTAAATTATTTTACTTAAGGTGGGGTTTTAAGTAACGTGATAAAAAGGTAAGTGTTTTTGCAGTTTTTATATCAACATTTTTTTTGGTCAAAATAAATAAAATATTGCTTCTTTACAAACATAATTTTAATTTTTTTTTCACAGGATCACATCAACAGTTCTTGAGTATCGGTCAAGAGTGTCTTGGAATTTAATCACAACTTTTTTTCTTCATTTAAAAGGTTTGTCATCTAATGCCACTATGCTCTCGACAAATATTGAACAAATGTTGAAGTCACCATGTGAAGGAAATTAAACTCTTATGTTTGTAATGAAGCAATATTTTATTTATTTTGTCCAAAAAAGTTTTGTTATAAAGACTGCAAAAACGCTGATATTTTTCTCGTGTTCCCTACAACCCCACCTTAAAATATATTTTTAATAATATTCACTTATTTTCTTTTCATTATTTCATATTTATGTAAATTTAATTTAGTGTGGAGCTATTAGTACATTAAATTTAAATATTGCTGTTATGTTTTATTCTTATAGCCAGCTATTCTAGAAGATAACCCCTCTTCACCACACTTATTTGCATCAAGACATACCTATTACGTTAATTTTATTATTTAATATGGCATCCATTTGTAAGTTTAAATATGTTGAGGTTTTATCGTGTACATAGTTATTAAAATTCCCAACACTACAATCTGTAACTACTATAAAATGTGTTTTTAATATAGTTCTCTGACCTATTTCTAACCACTTTCTTTTTCCAAAATCTTCTGAAACTATTATAAATAGCATTTAGCTATTGGACCTCCTCATTATCAAACACTTCATTTGAACATATACGATTCCTTTCTGATCAAATTGCCATATGCTTTTAATTTTATCATCAAATTAATTTTTATTTTTTTATTGAAATAAATGGGAAAGCTAGTTTGGACTAGATTATAAATCTGAAAAATAAACATAAGCCTAGGTTGGAGAGTCATTCTAAAACTTTTTCAGTTTCCCGTCCCACTGTATATTATTTCCCGTCCAAAAGTTTACCAATGTCAAAATATAATCCCCACACACACACCTGTTTATTTGTTGTAAGAAATATAAATAATATCTATAAACTAAGTGCTATAAGCATGTTGTGATGTCATTAAATAAATATGATAGAATTGTAGAAAGTAAAGACAATAACACTTATTTAAAATCAAATCCACCGAATCCTGACAAGTATTCGAGATTCGAGGATTAGGTGTTTTACTGGATTCAATGGTCGAATCTTTCACCTCATAAACAAAGCATAATATCTTGAATTAAAAAATTACTTAGCTAAGCCTACTTGAAAAACACAACTCAATCAGTAATCTTTATTTTGTTAGACAAAAGAGATTAACATGAATAAAATTATTATTTAAAAATAATAATATTTGTTAGGTGTGGTAAATCTTACATGTCTACTAGCCTACCCTCCCACCTCTGTGGGAAACTTGAACTCGACCGTTTCGGCACATGCTCACTTCTGAAACTTTCACCATACAAACAATCTTGTAAATATTTTAATGAACACATTAAAACTCTTCAAAAACCGAAAATCAAAACCAGAATTACAAATAAACTAGAAATAGATAAAACAAATTATGGCTAACTAAATAAGAACACATTACACACAATACAAAGTTGGCGACTATGGATTGTATTAAGTTTACTCGCGAGAGTGATGATTAAAATAAAGAAACTGTTAATTCTTACTACCCTACTGGTTTTAATTATCTACAACTATGCAAATAGCCCCAATTTATTGCATACAATCCTTAAGCTAGACATTTTGTTGGGTTTCATGAAAAATAAATACTGTCGAGAGTCAGACACCGATAAAACTGTTTATTTATGCCTACCGGCTTACGTATTGTATATCGATTGTTTAAAATCGATTCAGGTAATCTCATCACTTAGTAAGCGCTCTCGAGTTTTAAGAATCAAATAACGACTTGCTAATTCATTATTTGTTTTTAAATTGATTTTAACTAAGAGTTTATTATTTTTAAATATGTTATTGTAGTAATTGTAAAAATATTCAAATGCAGTCCTGTCTTATAAAATGGGAATGAACATATTGGAGTAGAAAATATGTTCATGTTTTAAATAGAATATATTATCAGAAATCAATATATCACAAGAATCGAATATATTTCTTGTTTTCTATGCGAAGATAGATAATGGATATAATAATAAAACATACTTAAGCATTATTGAGTTCACTATTTCTAATGTATGTTTAATTGTTAAGCATGTTGTTTTAGTCTTTATTAAAATATCCGTTTGTATTTTTATTTTCTTACTAAAATAAATTATAATTCTTCAATGATGATTAAAGTTGATCAAATGATAATTAGGCCTAATCTGTTTATTTCACATGTTTTCTTAGAAACTTAACTCATTCTAACAACACTTTTAAAAATAACTAAAAGACACTCAAATTTTGATTGATTTGATTTCTAAACAACAATATGAGTCTAGATTGTTTAATTTGGCTGGATTTTAACTTGTATTTTGCGAAGGGTGGTTGGGGTGGATTAGAATTGAAAGCATGATTGAAATAAATCTCAATTTACAGTTTAGGCCTATATTGTGTAATGTAGGACTATTTGTAAATCATTAAAATTTCTAACAATTTGCTAGGATTTGGATTCAAGATTCGAAAATAAAATGTAGATTCAGATTCGAGATTCAAATTCGACCCATCTCTAATTTAAAAACAGTTCAATATTTCATCGACATAATAATGACATCTTCCTAAGGAATTAGTAGAATGAACAGGAGGTTGGCAGCGAACTTCTGGTTCACTCTACTAATTTCTTGGAGTGATACCAGCTGACATAAAAATATTAAAGAGTTTATTAATGCTGTGTTAGTGTTTTTTAATTTTGTGTTTTATTTTCTTTATTCTATCTATTATATTTGGAAGAAGTACAGGAAAGAGAGATGGAAACACATAAAAGGGCATGGACATAGAATGGCTTTTAAAATGAAAATGAAACTCGTAGAGTGAAAAAAGGTTTTTCCTTTAAAAGCTATAATTATATCATATTTTGTTATAATGTATTTATACATTGTTAAATAGTAAATTAATAAACTTGGGTCTGTTCGTTAGGTTTATCGCGCACATATGTTGGGCTGGACCACCAATAAACAACATGAAAGTCCTTAGACAAATTTTTCCCCTTTTTTAAAAATCTTGAATCTGACATATTTTGAAATGTCAAGTATTCTCGATGATTTAAGGATCCGAAGAACCCCACCCTACTGGCAGGCTGGTTGAGTAGAGTGGACTATCTAAGACAATCCTCCCCTGGCAGCTCCACCCCATGTCTCCGCAGCGCCGCCTCGCACACCAACAGGTGGTGGGGTGTGCATTCCTTCATGACGGCACTCAGTGCCCGCCTCTTGGTCTCGTCTCCACTGTCCAAGACGCACCTCACCATCGTCACGCACAGGTGCTCGATAGCACAAACTATCTCCGACTCTGACATCCTCTTCTCCTCCTGGTTCCGCTCATCCTCACGCTCAAAACTGCTTCTTGTAGCCACCTCCTCACCTTTGTCGCAGAACTTGTCTGTGCATGGAAAGAGCGAGACAATAAAAAATACATTTCTAAAACATAAACAAATATTCTACTAAGGGGTAAACAAATGACAAACTGAAAAAAAGGGTTTAAAAAAAACCAAAAATTGGGATGAGTTACTCAAATCTCTCAAATTCTTAAGGATATTTTAGATTCAGACTTTAGAGAAAGTTTCAGATTCAAAATTCCCTCCCCAATTTTTTTTTTTTTTTTAGATCTTATATATAATTTTTTTAAGAGGAATTACAAGGCTACCTAGTAGTTTAGTGCATAATAATTAAAGGACCAGAAATGAAGAAAATAATTTTACCAAAATGGAAAATGTTACTTATGCTAATCAGGTTTTCTAAGATTCAGATTCAGATTCAAGAAAAAGTTGATTCACCCTATCCCTAGCCTCAATGGTTCCTGTTTTATTTTGATCTGTAAACATGCTGCTGAATGGAGAGTTTGGAGGACTCATCTCATCTTTCTTATGCCCTTTCATATTTATTGAAAGTGTAACCCTATGATGATACAAGTGTGATGTTGATACCATCCTTCTGTTACAATTCCTCTGTTGTTGCTGTTTGAAAAGGGTTATTTCACTTATTTGTGACACTCTTAACAAAGGAGTCAGGTAGAACAAGTCATGCCGTGTATTGGGTGTCCCTGCCCCACTAGAACTCCTTGATTGTGTACTATCCTACAAGGTTCTTGGAGCTTTTTGGGTTAATTTTTCTTAAAAATGATACTGGTGGGTTTGAGTGAGTTGTTTATTTTTAAGCTCAACACCTTAAACATAGTGAAGCTTTAGTTTTGAACTCTTAATGTTATGAGCTTAGTTCAAGATGTTGCCCAGCTACATGCTAGTAGGCTGAGCTGACATCTCGAGTCCATTTGCCATAGGAGTCTATTAGGGGTGGTTGGGCACCCAAAATTTCGGGCAATAAATTGGGCATATAAAAATCTCGGAACGTGGGTCGAGTATTTTGCATGCCCGTATTTTGATCGGGCATCTCAAAAACTTGGTAAGTATATAATACCATGTTAGCACTAACCTCTAATTCAAACTTTAAAAAAAAATGGTGTTTAAACGATATTCATGATTGAATTATTTCAATTAAACTAATATTAAACAAAGGTAACTATTATTTTTTATTAATTTGTAAATTATTATGTTTGATTTTAACAAAATTACGATAACGTTCTCACAGGTTACAAGTCTACAACACAAGATTCCTACGATTTAATTTTCTCTGTCAATGCCAACAACATAACAAATTCAACATTTCCACATTGAGATTTTAGGCCCTATGTTTGCGTAAACTTAATTTAAATTAGTTTTCTTTACATATCTTTAATTTATATTACTACTCAGGTTTGTTAGGAACAGAACTTTCACAAAGCAAAAGCTATCCTCACTGAACTACCCATACTTAAGGGATCGAGCCAATAATCTTCCCCAGCTCAGCTCTGGCCAGTGCGCTCCCAAATGATGTGCACTAACTGAGACTCCAAATAAGGAGGGAGGAACAGGAGGTGGGATCAATGTGACTACAAATGTCAAAAAATATGTATTAAAATCCAAACAAACACATCTTTTCAGATTGTATTATTATTATTAGCACCACGCCTTACTGCCCGTTCAGATTATACACACTTACGCTAATGTGTAATGGTAGGGTTATTGTGAAATGAAATGGAGGACCTACAGTTTAACGTGGGATCCGAACCACGGTGGAGGCCTGGCATTCCACACATTCACAAGTTGTGATTAATACACCTCTTGTCAGAGGTGAAGAAAAGGGTTTGGCAATCAGATAAATCTGTGCGGGACTGAGGATTGAATCCCAGAAGCCCAGCACAGAAGTTTGACACCTTGTTCCTAGACCGCCAGGTCACCTTTTCAGATTGTAATTTTTAGTGATTGTGTAAATATACCAAAATGACACCCATACAGGGACTTGAACCCTGGTTATCCAGCTTAACACGCCAACTGTTATAACAAATGAGCCCCGGGACCTCCTCCTTGCCAGTGTGTCATTCAACTGAATAAACCTCAAAGCATACTGATGTTGCTAAGTTGTAGTAAAACCACTTGCAACAAAAGTGCAATACATTACACCAATGAGTTTAAACTCCAGAGTTTTTGTTAGTCTACAACAATAATAGTTCATTAAAACAAACATGTATTTTCAAATGACATTCTGTTGGAGTGATTGTATAGTATTCAATATAGTGAAACCACAAGAGAAATTAATTGCTGCGCAAATGTAACTTAACAAGACAGTTACTATATAAGTGGATTTAAAAAAATTATGCCTACCTGTAATGTTCCCCAATATGGCGACAAAGCGGCTGAAGAGGTCGATACGGAAAGTGTTGTTATGAAGGAAAGCGCTCACCACCTGGCAGGCGTTCATGATTATCTGTACATCGCTGGAGGACAAATGATGAGACATGCGTTCCGGTCTAAGATGCAGACACAAGTAATCCGAGATGGAGTTGTCATAGCTGCCTGAAATCACAAAACATTATAATGTTAAAAATAAGGCATATTTAGATGTATGTGGTCTGCCCCACTGTTTAGGTGATCTTTGTGATGTTTCAAATTTGTATTTTAATGCATATTGTGATAATTTTAACAAATTCAAAATAAAAGGAACTAAACAATATAAGTAATACAATGAAAATAGTATGAGAGTTCACACACAAGTTATTTATTACTGATTTATATATTTAAAGTGCACTTTCTGAAACAAATAATTATATCAGCAAATGAAAATTTCTATGAGTGGGAGCGAGAGGCCTGCCAATTTTGCCGGGAAAGGTACTTTCACATATTTATTTTACATACCACAATCAACATGGGACTGACGGATTTACTTCCCCTATAAAGTGATACATGTTTTTATCACTCAAGAAAAATCCGTTAACCCCGGCTGGGTTTGAACCCTGAGGCAAGCACTTTACTATAAAACCACTGAGGTCACCCACACACAAATTGTGTTGCACATTTCACCCTTCCTCTTCTTCGCTAGTTCCAAGCAAATTAAACCTAAGTCAAAGGATTGGGCGGTAACAATTGTTTTGGCAGCAATATAAAATGTGAATTGTGTTCTTTTCACTAAAAGAAATATTGTGTTAGTTTCTTCTATTTGTCTCTATTCATCTTTCTTGCACCTTCTTCAAAATAAAACCATATATACCTCAAAAAGTGAAAGGAGACTTCCCTCAAAGAGCTATAATTCCAAAATTAAAAGTGTTCTAGTTTCTAGTTGATATTAATATTTATTTATACTTATTGAGAGAAGATAATCTTACTATCAAGCCTTACTAAAATGTATAATTTCTTTTAGAAACAGTTTTCTTTACATCCATTACGGTTTCCAGCCTATGGGAACAACTTCCAGTCCCTGGCTGTTAATTCATCACTTTGAAAGGGTAAACCCACATTTCACCAACAAAATTTTTTTCTGCCATACCGGGAATCGAAACCAGGACCCTTAGCTCAGTAGACAGACATGCTACCGACTGAGCTAGGGTGAAACATATTTATTGAAATTAAATTGTTTGTCAGTGTGGTGTCATGGAGTATTGTGAGAGTATGCCGAACTTGATAAAACTGTAACTGTCTCCATTTGACCAATCATACATAGGTTGTTCTCTATACACCTCAAATAGGGAAGGTACTTTGGTTAATTAACTAGTTCTATCAGTGAAGTGAAGGAGAAACCCCTGCACGATAGGATGGAGAAGGCAAGATTGAGATGGTATGGACATGTGAAGAGGATGGAAGAGGGGAGGATTCCAAGGAGTCTCGAAATGGAGGAGACGGGCAGGAGGCCAAGAGAATAGACCCAGGGATAGGTGGATAAAGAAAGTGTGGAGAGGAGTAGATTGGGCTGGCGTGGAGGAAGAATGGTGTTGGGAAGTGAGAAGTAAATGGAGAGGCCTTTGTTCAAGACATAACCTGCCAGTGGCAGGACACTGTGCATAATGATGATGGTGAACTAGTTCTATCAGTGTTATACTGAGCAATGAGTGCAACTCACAGGTACCTTGCGTTGACCCTGTAAGGTAGCCTTATATTATTACACTAAAATAGAGCTTATAAGATAGGGTCATAGTGTAATTCACCCCCTTTCAGGATAAACAGTGTGTGCATTGCTTACCTTGGCAACATGCCAGACCAATGATGTTTGGTCTACTTAATTTGAAACAGAAAATTAGTGTTGTTTTATTAGATCTGGGTCAGGGATGAAGTGGACAATGGAAACACATCTTCAAGAGAGTAGTAATTAAAATCCTTAGTGGAAGATCGTACCAACTAACTTTCAGAGTTGAAAATACTGTGTAACGTTATAGATGATTTTGACAATTTAATTGCCCCGCGATGGGAGTCAATTGTAACGATATAGTCGATTGATGATGATGTAATCCCCTCGATTGGGAAGCCTATTTGTAACGATATAGACGATTTTGACGATGGAATGCCCCGGGATTTGGGGCCTATTATAATTAAATTGAATGTTTGTTGATATAACTGGTTTTTATAGCTCCGTGATCGAGCGCCATTATTATATTTCGCTCGCGCGTTGGGCGCCTATTATAATGCTATTGTAATGTTTGATGTATAATTGGTTTTCTATAGCTCTGTGATCGAGCGCCAATTATTATATTATGGTATTATTCACATATAATTGCCCCGATATTGGGCGACAATTCTGATGATATGGAATAATATTAGATATAATAGGTATTTATAGCTCCGTGTTCGAGCGCCAATTATTGTGATATGGAATGTTGATGATATAAATACAACTGTTTATGTTGTACACGCTTTATTATTCCTTTCTTTACACTTTGTTGAAATTAAACTCTGTATTGACTGTGATTACTTTTTTACTTTATTGTTGATACACATTTTCTATATCTACGTCTACTCTTTTTCTGTATGTCTACTCTCGCTAATTCTGTGACACTTTCTATGTGATTGCTCCGGCCCTCTCTCTACGTCCACTCTCACTCTTTCTACGGCACATTCTGTGTACGTCTACTCTCACTCTTTCTACGGCACATTCTGTGTACGTCTACTCTCACTCTTTCTACGGCACATTCTGTGTACGTCTACTCTCACTCTTTCTACGGCACATTCTGTGTACGTCTAC